>JAOTRQ010000003.1:1933790-1955525 GCA_028565875.1 Hoplisoma paleatum | reverse complement strand
GCGCGATCCATGGACGTTACAATATATAATTATTAATTATAATTAATTATATAATTATTATTGTGACGTCACAAGTGAGTATCAAACTGGTCGCCCGCCGCATTATTTGGTACCCCAAAAGTAGCCTGCAGCTTCAAAAAGGTTGGTGACCCCTGGCGTAGGGTAATCACGCTGATTACGCTGATCTCCTCTAATAGGTCTGCTTAACACACATGTTTGTCCAGATTAAGTAATTACCTCTATGCAAAAGTTTATTATCATTAAGACTGGAGCGTTTGATAAAACACTGCCCGTGGATGAGAAAGAAAGAGAGAGAGTGGACGAGAGAGATAGAGGCAAAATGCAGGTGGCGTACGAATGAAAGTGATCATTAAGAAACAATACTTTAAATTGGTGTGTTGTGCTGGGCCTGTCACCACGCTCCCCCGCTTGCATTCGTATTAGCCCGACGGAACTCTCGCTAGGGGGTGATGGGGATTAGCGCCGCCTCAAAGGTGCAGGATTATTCCTCAGGCACATCTGTAAATTGAGCATTGACTTGTTAAAAAACAGGGGGAAGGGAAAGTATGTCCCAACTTAAAATAACACCATCTATTGTGTTGAGTCTCTCAGTTAGTATGGGGTGAGAATATCGAGGTGTACAGGGAGCAGACATTGGCGAAGTGTGTTGTATTGTTTCGGGAGGAGATTATAATGGTGCTGAGTAGGATGCCACTACTATAACATGGTAAGTAACAACTCTATAGGTAAAAATTGTCACCCTGCATCGTTCGTCGCACCTTCGGGAACTCTCTGTTGCCGGAAATGAGAGAAGATCTCATCTCAGGATGATGTCCAGATGTGCCTGGGTCACATCACACTAAAGAGCTACTTGGGTGCGAATGCGTTTCAGATAAGAACATGACAGTTGATGAAAGATGCTCGTTGTTAAAGCACACTGTAGAATAGCATGGATCAAAGTACCGACGGGTTAAGCTAAGCTAGCTACAGCGGTTCTAAACAATCAGTCTGCTGTAGATTTATATAAATAAAATAAATACCTCAAGCCAACATTCTCAAACTGATTGTAGCCACAAGCACCAGCAACATTTGTCACCAATCTCGAATCGCGAAAGTCCTTAAAAATAACACACTTGCAGCTTTGAAGATGGACACATGGACAGTGATTGGCTGTTGTTCACACAGTGTAAGGGCCTGACCTGGGTTCTTTATTAGGGCAGTGACGATGTGTGCCTACACAAAAGTCACATCGCAAGATGTGTGATGTCACTTAACACGTATTAAACCATCCAGCTGTCTTCACTATGGTGCAAATTACATCCCATCTGACAAACTGTTCTTTTTTTAACTGTACATCTATTTGAATTGTTTTGTTTTAATGTTTTCTTGCATTGTTTTAATATTTTATTACACAACTCAACTCAAAGATGCTTTATTGGCATGACAAATAAGAACATCCGTCTTGCCAAAGCTTAGTAAGATAAACTTACACATTACAATAAAAAGAGTAAAAGTAGAGAAGTCCCAGGTTCAGAGCTTTTTGTGTGGAGTTTGCATGTTCTCTTCGTGTCCTAAATGGGTTTAAATCAGGCACTGTGGTTTTCTCCAACAGTCCAAAAACATGCTGGTAGGGCAAACTGAAAATACGAAATTATCCATAACTGTGTTTGATATGACTGTAATGAATGATCGGTTCCTGTCATGATTGTTAAGTAAAAGTGTAAATATATATATATATAGCGGCACGGTGGCTGAGTGGTTCAGCACTGTCGCCTCACAGCAAGAAGTTCCGGGTTCGATCCCCGAGGCGGACTGGGGACTTTCTGTGCGGAGTTTGTATGTTCTCCCCGTGTCCGTGTGGGTTTCCTCTGGGTACTCCGGTTTCCTCCCACTGTGCATCTAAAACATGCACTAGGTTGATCGGAAATGTGAAATTGTCCAGTAGTCACACACAAGATCCCTGTAGAGATACAGGGTTGGGGGGAAGACCTGGCAACCTACCCTGTAAAAATGTAATTGCGGAGATACTCTGGGGATCGGTAGCGGTCCACAGAGTAACCCAGGGTCGAAGTCGACTGAAGGGTAAAATAGGAAAAAAAAAATATATATATATATTGAATGTTTAGGTCTTTGAGAAACTTTGGGAGACTCTGAGATTCTTTGGGAAGAAGCTCTAAACTATATATGACACCTCCTGGCTCAAGATCATGTCCAATCAGACGTTCTTAAACTTTTTAAAAATCAATTCCAAAGTTCTAGAGCTAAATATTAAATCCTACAATATACCGTAGACAACTTTCCATTAGACGTTCCACCTGAATCATGTGTTGATGCTGAAATCTGATACTGTGTGCATATATCACACTCAGTGGATCAGATCATCGAACATAATTCCGGATAATAATCTCACAGCGGGCTGGAAATGTGTCGATTCTTTTCCCTTGAATAAAAACCAGACCCTCTCATGGCACTGATACAGCTACGCTGGCGTGCCGCCTGTGTTTGCTTAAACTCTCGAGGTGTTTGCTGAAGTGTTTCAGCTCTCAGTGAGCATAAACAGATCTCCCTACGGTCTCCAGCCATGTTTATAAACAGCACTATCCAGAACGCGTTAACTCCCATTCCTCCACGTTAACCCGTCTTGTAACCCATCTACCCAGATTCCCCGTTTAAAACTCGCCATTGGGTTTATTTGTGAAGTCGTTCGACTTGCACGTCGACCCCCCCTTCCCCCAAACACCTTAAACAAGAGAAGGAGAGGACGGAAAACGTTTGGCGGTGTGTTGAGCACGTGGCTGTGAGCGTTTGCTTCTCCAGCTGCCTCGCCGAGTTGCGGCCTCAGCCAGGGACACGCTCGTAAACGCAAAATGAGAAACAGCCGGAGGGTGCAGTCTCCTCCCGCGCACTTGGCTCTCTCTGTCTTCCCCGGGGGGCGGGGCGGGGGGGTTCAGGAGGCCCCTCTATAGATGAAGCGCTCGAGGCCTTGAAATTTGTCATGAAACGTCTTGTTTGAGAGGTACTTACAACGTACGTCTCTTTCTGCAACTCGGATCTCTTCCCTACGGCAGCTTTGCTTTGCCCCGATCGAACCTGCGTGCTTACGGTGGTCCGAATACGAACCACACATGTATGATGATCGTACTGACAACCTTCACAGTCAATAACAATGTTGATTACACCAGTCCACATTAATGCATTTTACATACACTCTGACAGGCATTTTTTTTTCATAAGCGCTGGAATGAAACTAAGGATGTAAACCAAACCCAGACATAAACATAGAAGATGCCAAGTCTACACAGACAGAAACCAGAAGTGAAAGATTTCATCTTTAATAGCTGCACTACCTGCGTTTAGCTGATTGATATCTTTAAATCAGATTTGTAATGCCATAGCTATAGAGCGATTCAAGTTCCAAGTACATTTTGTAGAACTTCCAGAAGTCGCTCTGGATAAAACACACACGCTTTTTTCCCATATGGTAATGTCATAAAAATCATGGCTGTATAAAGACATCAGCTCTTGGCTAAAAATACAATAAAAAATCCAAACCTGGCAGCAAAAATCAATACCCGCTAATGGATAATCAGACCCTGTTCTCTCCTGGGACATAACCTGCCCAGAAGCAGTATTCTTAGATACTTGACTATTTAATTTGCCAGTTAAACCAAGCACCGTGACCCCACCTTCCATGAAGTTGCGTTAATTGAAGCGTCCTAATTGAATAATGAACAGGGCCGGTGACAGGCGCTATCGCTTTAAGGCAGAAAGGACGGGTTAATGAGGGGACCGAGACTACTGGCAGGCTGACCCTGTTTCAGCAGCATAGCCTGGTTAGGTATAATTAGCTTTTTACACTCCCGTCCAATGTCCCCCAAGCTTTAGCCTGCAGCCACCACAATTAGTTTCAGCGCTGCACCGGATTAAAACTAATGGCCTGCCGACTAACCGGGCAGAACATGACTGCAATCTGAGATCAGGTTCGGAAAAAAACACAGTGATTAAGAATTAGGAGAGAATACAGGTCAGGATGAGATGGAAATGATGAGCGTTGACGAAAGTGTGAGGTGCCAAAATGCGTTTTGTACTTGATGTTGGTCCAATTATATTGTTGGGAGATGTGGATGGAAAGCTGGATGGATGGATGGATGGGTTGGATGGATGGATGGATAGATAGATAGATATAAGAGTTTAAGTGAGTAGTTGAAGATCAGGGTTCGACTCTGAGCCTATGTTGGGGCGATATTTCGTTTTCTGCATCAAAGTAGCACAGCTAATAGGAGAATAAGCTAAACAGTCAGTCATGATGGAGTTTTACTCTTGTTTTAAAGAGACTAATTAGATTGTTGGTGGACGGATCATCGCACCGTGTGTTTAAATCCTACGCTCTGTGTCTGGTAGCACTTCACTAACAAATAGTAGGTGTATGCTTATCAGCTCAGTGGGCTGTTACTTCTGGGATTCATGGGACTGAAGTCCAAACGTGATTGTGCCGTACACATACAAAATGAAATAAAGTTGTTATTGTGTTATTGCTTCTTGTTTCTCGGATCTCGGTCATGAAGAGGCTCCGGATCAAACCTGCAGTGAATCGGTCTGATGTATTTGTATATGTAATACTTCTTAACTTACTTGTATACTTCATAACAAAATCTGTTCTAGTTTTGCAGTCTGTATGTTTTGCATACATCCGTATAATTAATATCATGTTTGTAATATTCAAATAATCACAACACGCTCAAGGCTACCTCGTAAGTCATACATTATGTTTTTTGTTTTTATGTTTTATGTTGATGTAACAAGGATCAAGTGTCATTCAAAAAAATGACCATTTCAGACACATGCAAAGTGTTTGTATGGACCGCCGGCAACCAAATACTGTTGATGCCACTGAATTTTCCATGATGCAAAGATAAAGACGATAAGAAAGTCTGGAGATAAGAACCGAAGAACTAAAATCAAGCGGAGCGAGAGGTACAGACGGAAAAGCTGCAGATTGTGAACTGTGACTGACAAAAAACTTCACAGGACTTTGACAGCAGGAGAAGAACTCCTTCCTTTAAAATGCATGGAGTCTTTTGTGCTTCCGAAGGACTCTCCAAATTCTACAAAGGGCAGATTAGTACCAATTCCGCCTCATGACTAGCTGCCATTTTGCAAATAAGCCTCTGTATTTAACACCAAGTGAAATCTGGCAGTTTTTGCTTAAGCACTGAAATGTTTTATTTAAGCTGGAGATACAACAAACTCACTTGTTGCAACTTGCAGTGTTGACGCTACAGATCATCATCATCCCCCCCACCCTCATCTTCATCGTTCTGACATCATGCTCATCCGTTTTCTGGCTCGTGCCACAGGAAATCCTGGCACCTCACTCAAGTGCCGCTGGGTATTTTAACTTTCCTTGCTTCTGAGTGGCTCCCAAGGGGGTTGGTTTGGGGGGAAACCGTCACGCTCCATCACAAAGAGCTTCTTTCACAACTCAGCCTTCTTTGTTAAACAAGTGAGTAAAGATTTGTTCAGAGAAACTCACTCTACATCAGAGAGAAGATCGTGACGGATGGAGACGTTCCAGCAGTCACACTTCTGGAATGAAACGCTACAATACCATTTCATCGGTTCTATGGTGATAGTGATGAATCTAGAGTTTATATTACAGATCAATCTCTTGCATTATGTTCGGGGTAAAAGGAAATCCTACATTTACAACAAGAGCACTTCAAGCTCTTAATTATCAGCAACTGGAGGTAAAGATTGAAACGAGGGTTCTGGAACCCTGTTGTTGGTCATTTTTTAATTCCTAATTGAAATCAGGGATGCCCAGATAACTTGAATATTAAATTAAATCATTTCATCTATGATTTAATGGATTTTATAAAATCTTTCTTTTAGTAGGACAAACATTTGATCAAATATTAAATTGTATAGAAAAACATGCAGAGCAATCTGCATTAATTAATGATATTTAATCGAGACTGCAGAAAACTCCACAGCGCCTCCCTCTCCTATACAAAATCTCGTTTACAATTCTGGTCATCTGAAGTATTGCAGCCAGTATTAAAGGCAGATAGACACCTGTTAAGCAGTTTAAAGCTACTGATAAAAGCAGAACATTTCTTTGACCAAGCAAGGCAGAAATAAAAAGGTTTGGCCCCATATTGGACATTCCCAATTTTAATCTTCTGTTTTAATGAGTTTAAGACTATCAAAGCACATTTACTTTTGTGATGCAACACTTACTGCATGAATTACTTTGTCCCAGTATCTATTGTTCTCCTTATCTTCTTTATATTTCTCGCTCTGATGATACTCTATTTCTCTCTCTCTCCGAGATTCTTACCCTTACTATGACCAATAATTGAGCTAAAAAAAATAATTCGTTGTGCAGGAACATTATGCAGCTCATAAGGCCGTTACAAATATTCAAGTGAATACATTTATTCGTACACAGGCTTGAATTTTAGTTCGGGTCATTTAGTAAGAGCGTATGCCATGTTTTTATTTGCAGACAATTTTTAATCCGAAATTACTCACAGTGTTTTGTATAGCTGCCAGAACAGCATAAGAGTAAATTGTATAGACCTGACATGTATACAAACCTGTAGTGACAAGTATATTTTTATAGCTTTGCTTTTAATACTGTACATAATTTTGAGACTAAATTAAAGAAGAATATTAATACTAGAAATTATACTTTCATATACTTGAACAATGTAAACTTAGTAAAAAAGTTAGCTTATGAAATTAATGGGAAAAAAATCACAGCCGGCACAGACAGTAATATTCCTTTACTTTTTGGTTGATTAATAGTGAGTCTGGGTGACATTGTTGGACATTATGATATTTGAGTACCACTGGGATCCGGGATTTTTTTGCTCTTTGCAGCGTTTGGCCAGTCAGACTTTTGATTGACTATGTCTGAGGGAGGGCAGGGCGAGGATCTGTAATAGATCAACACTGGGCGGGCATGATTCCTGAAAACTGGACCCACCCTGCCTCTGACCAGAAAAAAATCAACTGTAAAACATAAAAATAAACAAATTATTTTTAAGCCAGTATTGCCGATGCTCATAGCTTTTCTTATACTCGTGTATATTTAATCATGTGGTCAAGAAGCTCTAATAAGAGATCTGGAGGAGGGGGGTGAAAAGCTTTCCAAATCTCAAAGGACCACATACAACACATAAAGCTTGCTGGGCTCCTCATTGTGAACAAATAATAATGTCCACACGATCAAGAACAAGGGGCCTAAATTAGCATGTTATCAAATATCCCGGTCTTGACTTTTTCCTTTCATGGCTTTAGATAAATGTATGAAGACAAATTGCTACACTGGTTTTGCATTTTCCTCACAGCGGTGCTTGATTCGCCGGGGACGCTGGTGGGTTGCGCTGCTGAAATCACATGCCATCAAGATGGAGAAGTTGAAAGAGGAGGATTAAATGAATTTTGAGGACCTGGGGTCTCCTCCCTGATCTAAACATGCCAGCCCACGGTACACAATGCCAGGCTTTTGCCTCCTCTCACTTTGATTTAACACCTTCAAGATCTGTGGATGGCAACAATCCTTGAATGCTCATGAGGTTTGAACTTTAAAGAATACCTCCCGCATTAAGTGTTAGAAGTTATTGTTAAAATATTAGCAAAGCCTCATTAGTTCTTTTATAAACTCTATTTCCAGGACAGGACTGTGAAATATTATCGAAATAAGATTCTGTCTTGTTCTTTCTGCTTATTAAGTTTTTAACGATTCACTTATACACCATATAAACAAATGTATAAATGCCTGTTTGTCTACTATTCATGATCTCGTATACATTTTTAGTAGTACGTTTTTAAATCTTCTTTACATTTACATTTTCAGCAGTCAATTTTATCCAAAGTGACTTATAATTACAAAGGAACGACATGTTCCAACAGTGGCAAGTTGGTGAAAATAGGGCTTGAACCGGCGACCTTCTGATCTCTAGCTTTGCATCAGCTTTACACAAGACAACTTCGTTTCCACTACAAGACAACTACTGCATTTTCCTTTTAAAGTTTTGCGTTGAGGTCATAATCACTGAGAGGTCATTTACTACCATAATGCTCGGGGGCATTAAATGCATGAGGGTTTTGTCACGTTTGTGTTTACCCTCAGGCATGATGAAGAGCACTTTTAGACTGCTTTTAAATATTGGACTGTAAACAAAACATCATAAGCATCAGAACCCCGCCATATGCAGTGAACGACTGCGTGGCTATAGTGCTCCCCTTTGTGGTATGTATAATTTATCTTTGCCGTTATTTCAATGTGTAGTTGCAAAAATGTAGTGAAGGGTTTCAGTGCTTTGTTCGATCGAAAAGATCTTCAGTCACGATGTGTCGACGTTCCTAACACAAGTCCAGTTCTCCAACCACCAGGACACGACAGACCCACTTTCTGGTGCATTATTGGAAGGAGACTTTAGTGAACTTGATTCCATCAGCTAGAACGATAGATCTTGTTTCAGAAAGACAAAAGTAATCCAAAGATTTAGAGAAATGATTGAAACCCAAATATGTTGTGACATCCATCCCTTAGGTGTGTGTTCAACTCAGCTGTAGCAGTTTTAATACTGTAGCAGCTCTATTGTGGCTTCTGGCTCCTTGCTTGATTGGATTCCTGATTTGTCTGATCAAAGCTCTGTTAAGTGGTTCATTTCTGTAATGCTTTCCTAAAGCGCTGAGCAGCGTTTGAAACACAAAACATACAACGCGTCATATTACGTGGTCAGACCTTATTCTGGTTTTACATTTCTAGTGTAACTAAGTGCACAAGTCTGCAGCGTGTCCAAGGCGAAAATGGAACTCGCGAGACTTCCACATCTCAACCCAGTCAAAACAAACCAACGTTTTTAAAAAGCACTCTGTCTGTTGACTCAGGAAGAAAAGTTTGTTTTTCTGCTCAGATGTCAAAGCAGAGTTCAGCGGAGACTCTCACCCATGTGGCGGCATGTTATTGGTATAATGCCAGGGTGTGTCTGTTCCGCAGGAGTATGTATCGCCCCAACTGATGTAAACTGATGTGTAAAGCGCCGCAAAAACTGTTGTAAATAATTATCGTACTTAACAAAACTCTTCCTCTCTCCACCCACATAATCCAGATATTTCGCCCCTTTGTAGTTGCCAAAGATGTTTGCTAGGAGGCACGCTCAGCCAGTCAAAGTTTTCAAACCAAGTAGGTAAAAATGTCAGTGCTGGTGTGCTAGCAGAATATCGTGCTGCACCATTCAATTGTAAAAATAAAAAACAATGAGCATAATACATTATTCCGGACTTTTTAACCACCATGCCTTAGCCTAGTAGTTAGGATACAGGACTAGCAATACGAAGAGCGCAGGTTCAAAACGTCAACATTGCTAGGTTGCTGTTGGCCCCCTGAGCAAGGTTCTCAAACCTCAATTACTCAGACTCTTTACTCTAACTGTAATGTTAATCACTTAGGCATCTAAACACTGAAAATTATTTGTAATATAGAATGTTTACTACATTACAAGCCAAACCTCAGCACAGATCTGAATACTCAGTTACGTTTAGTTCTGCTTGTTTCTATTATTCAGCACACTCAAGGCCCTGATATGTTCAAACCACAAACTGTCAAGGCCACGGCTCTGCACGGGCAAAACAACAGGAAATGTGCAGTTTTCCTCTGGTACTGTTATAGTCCTGGAGCATGTACACCTCCCATTTTGGGTTTCTTCAACGAAAGACTATAATGCAAAATCTAAAAATGACCCCAAGGCCCCACAGAATCCTGCACACCCAGGACCACAGACAACGCAAAGAGCCAAACCGACCCAGTGTACCACAGAATTTCTAATTAATAGCTTAGTTGAAAATGACAGCGTTATAGTTTGAACCGGAACACGGTTGTAAATCAGGTTGAAAAGCCGGGAGGGATTTACGGAGCAATAAAACATGATAAATATGCACGGTGCTCTCACATTCCACCAAGGTTTAACTCTGTAATATAACAACAAATCTCTGCAAGTGCATCAGCCAATTGAACAATAACACGCGAGGGTTAAAAATATGTAATTGTACTTGGTACATGCAGATTACTCAAACAATAAAATTCGAAACGTAATTTTATGAGATTATGTAAAACTGCAAAAATATTTAAACAAAAAAGAAAAATATTGCATTTCCAATACTTTTTCACCACTGTGTTTTTACAGTGAATAGATTCCATAACACAAAAAGTGAGCAGTCACTGTGTTGTGTATTCCTTAACAATGTGTTTAGATTCATTTATTTATTTAGACGCCTCGTACCAGGGGGAAACCACATCTGGATCTGATTTGTAATATTTATTTAATTCGTTGGCTCTTTGGCTGTGGTGTCTAACTGAACATTATCAAAGAGAAAAGTCTAAATTAAAGATTCAGGATCCGCCCGCGAATATAAACCTCCCCTACAATCCAAAGACACACTGGACAACTAGTGAGGTTGAGAATGAAACTGGATATGCACGATAGATGCAGAGACAAGATGCTGAATACTTAGTAACACCTAAATTAAAAATGAATTTATGTACTTTATACTATATTAAAGAGGATTAATACGTAGTATTAATGTCTTTTTTATGTGTTAATGGTTGTTCCATCAAGGCAAAATCTAATCTAAATCCCTGGTGTATAATTTGTCCATTCTGATTACCAAACACAGTCTGTACCCAGTCATCTTATAGCTCTATAATTAATTAAAGAAGTGAGTGTTTATAAAAAACATTGTTTTCTGACATTTTCAGGTTTATTTAGTGTATTAGCATAAACTAGTAATATCCCTTTATGTGAAAGAGACTTGATATTTGTAACAAATTACTTCATATGCATGTTTTTAGAGCCCATAGACCTATTCTAACTTGTTTAAAAGATACATAATATGTGCCACAATTAAAGCCAATGCCATATTTGTTTGAGATTTACATTTTACATTCGATTACTTGCAATAACTCTTCAAAAAATAAACCAAATTTGTAATCGATATTCAAAAAACCTAAACACAATTTTAGTTTATGTTCGTTAATGAAAATCAGATGTTACGTTTTTAATACAAAGAGAGACTATGCTGCAGAACAGCTGTGCTAGCACACACGACTCTGTAATTAAATATAATCTGATATTACGTGTTGCAATGGAACAAGCATCAAAGAGCTCAGTTAATATAATAATAAGCTCTGGACGATGTCTGGAGACATAACCCACCCACCTCCACCACCCCTCCTTCCCGAACCAGAACCCGGCCCAAAAACAACACGCTACATTCCTGCTGATTTACAAGTGTTGGAGAAAAGTGAGAGATGAAGCGCTTCAGGGCATTACGGCAAATTTCCCAATTTCCCCTCTCCCTCTTTCTTTATTCTTCTCAATTTCCAGTAAGAGCTCAGTGCGCTCAGCATGGGTCTGTTTATCCCGACTGTCCCGTGCTCCCAACTGTAAATTACAACCCTGTACAAATACCTGAGCGTGTATGAGAAAAGCCTATTCTGAGCACACACCCCTCCTTACAGCACAGGCGTGGATAGATTCCCATGCTTCCTCTGCACTATGACAGAATCAGAATCATTAGAAATTCCAACAGGTCTTTTCTTTAGATATCAGCGTGCCCAGACAGGAGGACATCTATTTGTTTATCGGGGATGCCATGGATCAAAACAGAAATGAGCAATACAGCAATTCGATGTAAAAACATTATACATTTAGCATCACTGAACTCCAGAATTGGCACTTTAAAGGACAAAAGCCTTTACGTCAGTAATATTTAGCTTTCTTGAATCCGGACAGTGACGCCAGTGTTCCAGCTGTTTCGGTTTTATAGAAGATCTGGTGCCAGAATTCAATCTGACTATAAGGACAAATTCTGTCCAGCACTAAGAGATATTTTGGATTTTCATACTGACCTTGGCAAGAGACCACTGCTTAATTCTATGTTCTGTGCAGGCAAACTAACAAGTCAGCCTTCTTGTTAGTTTATTAACATTTTAGTGTGTGCACACTAGTGTGTGTAAATGTGTGTTTCACTAAACAGACTGTATTCTTGTGTGTGTAGGAAGCACAGTAGTGAAAAAAATATGATAAATACTAAAAATCATAATTACTATTCACTTGTATACTAAAGTAATGTATAGTAATGTATTATGCTATTAAAACACAGCATGATTTTCTAACCAGTATTGTTCTCTGTGTTGAGTTAAAATAACTCATTCATAATTCTATTTTAGAAAGGTATTTAATATTTTTTTAATCTTTAATGCCTTTAATGTATTGTTTTTGAATATTTATGGGCTCTTCCCTGACATTTCCTAGCAATAATAATAAGCCTCGTCATCTATATCAAGATTATTTCTAACGTTTAACTAATTCAGACACGAAGATCCAGAATTTAAAATACTATCTTCACTCCTGTGCTTTTTTTACACAGTGGAATTATCCCACCGCATTTAAGCCAACCTGTGCAGTGAAACACACATTCACACACACTAGTGAACACGCTGTATGGGGCAGCAGTGAGGACACATGCCACGGTGCGCAGGGAGCAGTTTCGGGCTCGGTGCCACGCTCGAGAACGCTTCAGTCGTGACCTCTCGACTCTCGGAATCGAACCAGTAACCTTCCGATCGAAAGTACAGTTCTCTAACCACCAGGTCACGGCTGCCCCAAAGGATAAAAAGAAAGCAAATGCATTGTATCTCGAACTTT
This sequence comes from Hoplisoma paleatum, assembly GCA_028565875.1. Taxonomy (NCBI): domain Eukaryota; kingdom Metazoa; phylum Chordata; class Actinopteri; order Siluriformes; family Callichthyidae; genus Hoplisoma; species Hoplisoma paleatum. The sequence goes on along the minus strand of JAOTRQ010000003.1, from coordinate 1,942,803 downwards.
TATCAGACAATCAACACGGCCAGCTAAAAATAGTGTGGAAAATGAGCAGGCGTCCTGCTTTCACTTAAAATCGTAAATCTAATCTCTGCCTCTCTTTAGCCGGTAGACAAAGTTCCGATTACAGAGGAGGAGGCTTCTTCTAAAGCCATCAGGCTAAATGTTTACAAAGGGCTCCTTTAGATGTATGCTAGTCGTAGAGCCATTAACTTCCAGAGAAGAGTGTTCCCATGTGAGAGAAAATGAAAATAATTGCACAGGCTTTTACAAGTCCACAGTCTGTATTTACACAGCATATGGCGGTCCATATGACTCACGCAGAGGCAGCACAGACCTTGGGATACAGTCTGGGATAACGTTTCATACAGGGCAGCGAGAAACGAACCCGACATGGCAGCTATTAGTCATTTCCTTTTCAAAAATGCTGAGGGGTGATTGTATGTGCACAGATTTTAGACTTGAACATCTGTAATGGTGCTGATCTTCTCAGTAATGACATTCGAGCTGAAAACAGCAGTGACCGAGGATTGTACTCCGTCCATGGGTGAACGGGTATGTGAGGAGACGTACACATATTCACTGACCTTACAGGCTTAACGGTTCGACCTGTGTGCGAATCGCATCTCAGCTTCTGCTAGATTCTCCGTCTGGATCATGATCGAGAAGCCAATTTATACAAAATATTTTAATTTTATTGTGAAATACGGTGATGGTGAATGCACACAAGCTGCCAGTGTTACTGAGATGTTTATGAATCAAGTTTCTGAGAGATTCTGATCATTTTTACCTGAAACAAAACTAATTTTAAACCAACGTCATTCTGCAAAAAGGACCTTATTGATTATTCATTCATTTACTAATTATTTAATTTATTACTTGAACAGACAAAAGTACAAATAAATGATTCCCAATTTGTATTTACTGAATAACTATAAAGATACACTGGCCAAATGTGTATATATATATATATATATATATATATGCATGGTGGCTTACGGTCAGCACTGTCGCCTCACGTCAAAAATTCCCGGGTTTGATTCGCGGGGACTTTCTGTACGGCGTTTGTATGTTCTCCACGCGTCAATGTGGGTTTAATTTCTGGTACTCTAGTTTTCTTTCCACAGCCCACAAACATGCACTGGGTTGACTGAAGATTGTCCTATAGACATACAAGATCCCTGTAGCACTATGAGGGTAGGAGAAAGACCTGCAACCTACTCCGTAAATTCCCTTGCTAAGAAACTTTGGGGAACAGAAACGGTCCAAGGGTCAAATACAACTGGAAACAAGTAAAAATAAATTACAGATGTACAAACGATGTATAAACAATTATGTGTCCGTAGCCTCTTTCAACCGTTTCTATAAGAAGCCTCATTTAGAGCAAACCCAGGGAAAAAAGGCAAAAAAAAAAAATCCTTTCTCTTGAAGATAAGTGGGCCTGCTTTTGCAATAGGAGGTGGACGGTGGGGATTTTTTCGCTTGCATTTTTCTCTGTCTTGGCGATGACCCCTGGGCAGTTCCCCAGGCATCCTGCGACTCGCCTCCGTCAATTATTCACTGTCGCTGCTGCAACTTCATCCAGTTGATAAAGGAAATTGTCCTTATCGCTAAGCAGACACTTTTAAACCCTATTTACACAAGTAAACCTACAACCATCTATCCAGCTTTCTCTCGCTCTCTCAGAACCTCGCACTTATTTTCTTGTTCTTTCTCTTCACTGACTTGGAAAAGAGAATCGAGTCTAAGTCTAAGTCTAAGGGCAGATTAACTAACCCATCTTACTGAATATGTAGTTGTAGACAACCAGGAATAATTCATGTCTGTTTACATCTATAAACCTTTTGTCGTCTCACGTTAGTGTTTATTTGTTGCCCAAGTCACTGCAGTTATCTTTAAGCTAATTAGTCCATTGTGAAGCTTTTCTACCACTTCATAAATCATAATTGCAATATTTTAGTCATGCATTTTTCCTCGTCCCTCCATCGTGAACGTGTGTGTATTCCAGTCTTGTCTGTGTGTGACCGTTATCCTCATGTGGCATGTTCGGGGTGGCTAAGCTTGAGCTCTGAATACAGCGCGACCCAACTCAGCAGAAACGGCCACGGCACGGCCCATCAATCTTTTCCTGCACGAGACACACACTTTGGCCATGATGTATGTCATGAAGCACTGAACCCAGTTAATCAAGTCATTACCGGCCAGCCAGCTTTGTTCAGCCCACCTGGAGGCTACAAACACAGCGAGAGTAGAAAAAAAAGAGTTTGTCTGTCGGGCTAGTATAGAAACGCAGAATTTATGCTCGGTGCTCCTCAACAGCTGAGCTACTTTAAGATGATTGGATGGCATGCCAGGCTGCACATAATTAATGACAAAAAATGTTAAATGTCTGTAACAAACATACTCTAGGGCAGGAAAACATATTTTTAAGTCAGTCAGTCCCTGTCCCAACCTTAAAAAAACATGCAGATAATGTATTAGTTGTTCAGTTTGCACTTTGGTGTAAATCGGTTATTATGTGAATGAATTTGTAGTTAGACAATCTGGAGCAACTCAATAAGTTATCGACTTCCTGGTTGTATGGAGCCATGCTGACTGCAGTGCAACTAAAAGCTGCTGAAATCAAAGCGTAGAAGAACCCAGAGAGTCAACACCATAACGAAAGTGATTCCAAGATGCCCAATTGGGTTCTAGAGTCTAGAGGGTAACAGGGTCATGGTGGTAATGCCAATTCTTTATTATGTTCCCCAGGGACAATAACAAGGGTGCTTTCCACACCTACCCACCATACATACATGCAAACATGATTTCCTACCCACTGCAGCCATCAAAAGAAAGGCAAGGTCATAAAAATATGACATGCCAGGGTATGAATTAGGAATGAATTATTGTACCTAGAGCATTTGTATGCCATAATATACACATCATACGCACTTTGATAATACTTCATACAAACGATTTGCAATTTAATTGCTATAATTCACCCAGTCCAATAGCCGTGCCACCTTGCCACACAACAGCAGCGAACGATCTGAGACTGAAAGCTGTTGCTTGTTTTAAAGTGTGGACACGTACATCAGACAGATGCTCACTGTCAGTAGAGATCGGACCGCTCGTTTAGCTTCATTAAAACAACAGTAGACGACGCAGTGCTGGGGGACGGCGAGTCTGTTCACCGCCCCTGTTAACTAAAACGGTCCGGCCGGATCCCTCATAAAAGCACACAGGAGGTGCCACTTTAAAGCGCCTCTCTCGTATAACCCGCACATAAATACTGCTGGCCCTCATACAGCCGGATTTCCGCCCAGCGGCCACTAAAACCCATTCTGGTGTTAAGTGACTCCCAGCTTTTTGTTTTCACTTTTACAAAAAGTGACTTGCTTCATTATACATGCTCGAATTTCCATAGCGGTCTGGGCGGGGGTGGTGGTGGACATAAAACAAACGACTGGCTCCGTGATGAATGGTTCTATTAGCAATCCAGATTGTTAAACTCAGATATAACAGGGCAGAGGGCAGAGGGGAGCCATTCATTTTCCCCTTCTCGAGTGGTGAAAATAGTTTTTTTTATGTGTAAATAACATATTAAAAGTCGGCATTATCCATGTCCTCTGATAGAGAGGAAATTGCTGGAAATAAATAACCACCGACAGGAGGTTTAAACCGGAGAGCAGGTTTAATAGAGGGAGACAGACCGCGCTCTGAGGTGGGCATTAGTTAGGTGACAAAGAGGCTCGCGGCCCGTTGTAAACCACAAGCTGACAATAAAGCTCGGTAAGAGGACCGTATATTAAAACCAACAAGCCCGACTCGAGGTTCAAGGACCTCATCCTTTTCTTGCTGAATATTTGCTTATCAGCGTCGACGAATCAGAATAATAATATGAATGTTGGTGATAAGTAATTGGCCTGTCCAGACGTGTTAACAAACAGCTGAGGCTTTTTAGTGCTAACACGCTATCCGATGAGACAGACTGACCTGCTCGATCTCTGTCGATCTAGATTGCAGCACAAAGATTTTAGGGTTAGTAAACGTCCCGATACTGGGCTCACTGCGGCCCGCTGTTTCTCCGAGTGTAATTATAGGTCCAGTACAAATAAAATGATGTGAGGTAGGTTTTAAAAAGACTCATCCTAATCTAGGTTTAGGTTATTAATGGCATCTGTTTGCAAAAAGTCAATTTTACAGTTTGTAAAAATGTACATAGTATATTTGTAAGTCATGGAAATATGTGTGTCCATAAATTCACTGCAACTGTAATTATAAATCGTAACTAATGCCCTCTGCAGGCTGATCGATGCTGCCTGAAACAGAGACGGGACATCTCTCCGTACGTGCTACAGCTCCCCATAAAAACCCGTTTCATGTATGTGAAAAGAAGTTATTGGATGTGTGTTAGTTACACAGCCCTCCTCAGTCAGCAGTGGAGGTCAGTAGCAATACACAAAATAAAGTGTAATTTGGGCCTGAATAGAATTCACATCAGTCTGAATCAATAATGCATCCCTCATTATTTTAGAATTTCCGCTCCAGCTAGGATTGGATGAAATTTAAATTATTCACCAAAACTTAGTTTGGAAACTCAATTATCTTAACAATTTATATTTATGTAAATGAATATACACACACACACACAGCAGCTGATACAGTATAACGACATTCAAAGACGCTCCGTTTTTAGTTTAAACGCAGTCAACAGCCAAGTGGCATCTTTGCAAGCCTCTCAAGAGCAATTGTCCAGCGTCACTCTGAATAATTTATTACATTTATACTCTCGAGGTGAAGAACAAGGCCTGTCAACCTCATTATCAGCTACTGTAATGACTTTGGTGAGAAGCTTGTTTTCTTCAGTGAGTCACACCAAAGGAACAGATTAAGTCCACTTTAGCCAGCTAAGATCATTCCACTGGATTCGTTCATATAAAATTACCCAATCAACATTGACCTTTTGAAATGGATCTATCTCAGTTCAGCTTTCTTGTACATGGCATTCTTTGTAAACGCTACAGACTATATAAACTATAAAATTCTAAAAATGGTCACACAACCTTTCTACCACATATCTTTCCATTACGAACCAACATCATCCAATCGAATGTATTAATACTGATAAATAATCGTTTAAATAAATTGTTATGTTATCGAAATGTGCACACAATCCTTCAATGTTCTTTACTGTGGCAGGCCACCGGTCTCATTAATGTGTAAATGTGTAAAATCTCCCGCTGTATCGAAATAGGATTTGCATTTGAAACGCATTCCTCGACTGCCAACTTTGTCTTGTCGGCCTTGTCGTGCGTTGCTCGAGGTTCTGACTAATTTATAACATTTATACTTAGGAGGTCAGAACAAGCTTTAGCTTCATTATACATCACTTTTATCACAGGCTCACTGTCATGGCTGAGATATGTTGCCCTTTTCACCATTTTAACACTTCTATTCACCTCTTATTCTCTGTGCAGTAATGTTTTATTAGTGTCATCGTAAACACGCACTGCTTATATCAATTCTTCTTATTTACTCTTGTTACTTATTATAAATACACTGTATTTATACATTTGTAATTTAAACTACATTTATGGATGCTCTTACACAGCTACTGAATTCAAATGTCTGTCAATAGACCATTGAAGTCTCGTCGTCATGATTTTTCAATGCTAAAAATGAACCAAGTTGTCACAAACTCTCTGTCATGTTTTGTAGTAAATGAATAAGTTTTGACCCCTTACATAAGTTTTGTTCTGTGTACATTTTTCTCCAGAACATTACTGGATCCGTTGAATTAAGATAAAACGCTAACTGTGCGCTAAATGCTACGTCACACAAAACCGACGCCATTAGATAAACAAATCAGAACGCTTTTCCAGTGGTGTGAGAACGCGGGAAGTGTTAAATTGTGATGCTGTCATGTGTAACAGAAGTGTGCGTTCTGTAATATTTCTTTAACTGATAAACTGCTAACTGATATGCAGTAGCATATTAGCATAGACGTAGCATAAGTGTCATTACTACTGCAGTGTCATCACTGATCCAATGATGTTCAGAAGAAAAAAATACACAGAAATAGTTTCTGAAACAGGTTCTGAAGTTATTTATTGATTACGGAACATGATGGAAATGATTTTGGGGAAGCCCTGCTTATTCTTCCTATTGAAAAATCTTGTTAGTTTTGGAACACAAATTGATGCATGACTTATTTAAAAGCTCCACTTGTATTAAATTTAACCGATTAAATAGATGGATGTCCCTGTACATACTTGCTACCTGCTGTAAATGTGATATACCTCTGTTTAGAAGTGAAGGCGAGGGCTTTTTGGGCAGTTCGCTGAACCCATTAGCTTCCAGGCCACTTTTACACTCCTTTTTCTCTGCTGCTGTTGAGGCGCTGCTATCCATTTTGGCAGATTCTAAAGAAGAAAGAAAAAAATGGTTAGATGAGCCGGATGTGGTCTATGCTCGAATTATTGGGCAACTTCTGTCACACCCTCAATAATGAATGTACAATAATGGAATTAAAACACAGCAACTTTAACATCATCATGGAATATTCACAGTTCCAAAACTTTTTATCATATTATAACCCAGATAATAACAATAATAAAGTGTGGAAACACAGTAACGGACATTATAAGTACAGTTCATGCAGGTCAGGGTTACCAAATGGTGCACGGATTACCGTCTGCGTGACTGAATACTGCATCCTGGCAAGCGGCCACTATGACGGCTTTATTCATTTACTCACTCATCCATCTCTTATCTCTCTTTTTTCACTCAAGGTAAGCCGATTAAAGGCGGTACCACACTTTACGGCATCTGTTTCACTTTTGCACAGCCAAAAACAAAAGTGCACGAACTGCATGTCTGTCCATATTTCATTCTCAACATTGTCACCACCTTTAAAAAATAAACGAGAAAAAAAAATGAGCTCAAGCGGGTCTGTAACATCTGCCCGACGACCCGCTGCCAAACCTGTCACTGAAAAGAAATGTGCAGCGAATCCTGTTATCTGTTTAGGACACCCTGTTATCACTTCGCTCATTTGTTAGGAATTAGAATAACACTAGCGACCCATAAACCGGCCTTTCTGATGTTTTTGGCGTGGATTGTCTGTCAGATTGGCCGAAACACCAGATGATGGCAAGAAAACGGTATGTTGGTCGATGTTTCGATTCTATCGCAATATCAATAAGTTAAATATCATATAGTTCATGTTACAGTCATAACCTGGTGGTTAGAGAACTGGGGAATTGGGTTTGTAATGGGAAGGGTGGTAAGACTTGACAGGTTCCGACTTATCCATCCTAATCCTATGCTTGGGTTGCCCACTGTGCCATGCATGTGTGTTCACTACTGCCTCCTAGTGTGTGTTCACTAGTGTGTTCATTAGTTACCCATTTCCTACATGTGTAAAAAGCACATTTAGACCGTTAAACTGACCACAGCATTTCTAACAAAAGAGAAAAAGACTGAGTGTAAATCACCCCTTTATTTCTGCACAGTAATAATGGCAGCAAAAGATTTAGATCATTTTGCCTTGCAGCAAACCCCCACTTTCACTACCCCGTATGCAGATCAAGACCACATGGAGTTACCCTGGACCACTGTAGTGACACAGCACATGACGGGATGGTCAAAGAGCAAGCAGACAGATGGCCACAAAAGCAAACAGGTAACAAGAGACACATTTTTGTTCCCGTCCATCGATGGTCGACTGCCAGAAGCCGGAGGGTAAGAGCAAAAAGTGAAGAAGGATGACGAAGCAGGAGGCAGGACAAGGAGAGGCTAATCCCTGATCAACAACTCCAACTTCCTGTCTGATACGTTCAATCAGAGTTCATGTAGGACCGGGCCATGACCTGATATGAACAATGGAACCCAAAAGAATTTTTATTAGCAGGGCTTAATATGAATTTGTATCTTTCATTCGTTGTTTTGTCGTTTTCTGAACTAAAATCCAAGCAAATATTTTACAAGTCACAGCCGTTCCTTGTAATTTATAATTTTCCTTGCTATCCTAAAACCTGCAATGAAATCTTGACATTGATAACAACCACCAATGTAACACTTATTGAGGCCCACCGGATGGTGGTGGTGCCAGGTCTATGCAAATTCTCCCCTTGTGATGTCACAAGTGGGAGAAATCCAAACGGCCAATTTTTCATGACATTGTTACTGATTTACAAAAAATAGATGGATGTTGTTGTTCTTGTTGTTTTTGTAATATATTTTGCATAATATGTTCTTTTGAAATTTAAAGTCAAATCAAACATTTCGAATAGAAACTCGGTTAAGAATGAAATCTGAAACATTACTGAACATAATCACTGAAGCCAAAAGTCATTGAATAAATAAAATTATTATATATGTTATATAACTGTACTGGATTTTTTTATAATGTTTCAGGGCTTTAATTGTGGCTGTATTCTGGAATGCTGTGTTGCATCAAATTCTGAATAACATGGTTCCTCGTGAGCTGCTGAAATCATCCCTTCAGGATGATATAAACCACATGGACTGTGTTACTCTCTACTGCAGACAGCCAAAGCTCATTTAACTGATAAAAATCAGACCAGACGAACGTGAAACATTCCTCAACAAGGATAACCCAACTATTACTGTAATCAAATCAGAGTCTGACGTTTTGCTGTTCAAATGCAGAGTTATGAAGCATGACACTTGATGGGTAACAGACCGTGGAAATGGGCCGTTTTCCTCCTGATGTAGTTGCGTGCGATTATTTTCAGACCATTACTTTCTAAATGCTAGTGAAGTCGTTTCCTAAGTTTTTTTTAGCGGAGCAGTTATATTAATACATTCTTTGTTAATGAAAATATGGAATGTTGTTTGCATATTGACAGAACACTGTTATGACCTGTAATTAATCCCTGACTATAACTCAAATAACAATGAAGTGTAATATGTTTGTTGAACTATAGAATAGAACGTCACCTACCTACCTACCTACCTACCTACCTACCTACCTACCTACCTACCTACCTACCTACCTACCTACCTACCT
>JAOTRQ010000003.1:1899457-1919073 GCA_028565875.1 Hoplisoma paleatum | reverse complement strand
AATTGCCGAAATACTCTGGGATCGGTAACGATCCACAGAGTGACCCAGGGTCGATTTCGACTAAAGGGTAAAAATCAATCAATTGCCCTCTTAGTCTTAGACTTGCTCTCGTTAATAAGAGCAGTGGTCGGCATCAGCATAACGCTAAATTAGTTAAACTGGGTTGTACTATCCAGCTACTCCGACATGCGCTCTATCATACGTGCACTTACCAATGTTCCTTTTCAGCTGCGTGAGAGAAATTCATTATAGATCGGCTCAGTTTATGGAGAGCCGAACTCTGATCAACACATCATTCCTCAACACTGTCTGAACAGCATCAGTCAAGGATAATAAGTCTGGTCTTGGTTTTCATCTGGTCATGGTGCAAATGCCCAGCTCAGCCGTGTCGCCAAGCTGAGCATCAAATCAATGAATGAGTTTGAAACGTCAGCTCTGGCGTGCTAGTGTGTTTTAACTTTGTTAGGATTTAGATGTTCCTTTTCCCCCTTTGTTTGGATGGTAGGCAGTTTTAGCATGTATGTTTACCTTGTGATGGACTGACAACCTGTCTGTGGTGTTTTCAGCCCCCTCCCATGATCCAAATAGGAGAAAGTGGTGGTAAGACCGACAATAAATGAATTTCTGGCTTTAAAATTAGCACCTGTGTCAGTTTTACACTCTTGTTCAGGGTGCTAGGGAATTACAGGGCAAGACACACTTTTTTGCTTATTTTGCCACACCTCACTATTGGTTGTTTTCCTACTAAAGTATTCGCTCAACATCTTCACCCAGTTGTGAGCATTCCTATCATTGTCGCTTTTCTTGTAGCACCTCTTAAACCAGACGGCCGGTGGTTAGGCAGTGAGTCAAAAGCTTAACGTCGACTCAACTGAATTTATACTTGGTGAAAACACTCGATAGATCACGTTTAATAACACCGCTCTAAGCACACAGAAACATTAGATGGGAGAGAGTGTAAACAGGCCAACGTTGTGTGAGTGTCTGTGTGTGTGTGGGGGGGATCATTCATTTTAATAGAAGTGTTTTACCAAGCGCTCGGTGTGTTGATGTTAAACACGGCCCCGCTGGATGGATGGACATGATGAGTGTTACTACAGTTCAGACCAAAGGTGATGATTCTTTACCCTACTTATGTAACCCATGTTTATATTTGGGAAGTCAGTACACAGTTTGAATAAGCATGTGTTCAACACTTCAGTGTGAAAAATCGCTTCAAACTTACACAGTCGCCTTCAGGTAGTAAATAAGGACTGTATTAAATAAGTACCATAGTTTTACTTCCATCTAAAAAAGTGACACAAACTGTAACATAACTCTGCTTATAAAAAACAATTATATATAATAGACAATTTAATATATACGGAAAAATATAATATATAATGGACAATATAATGTCCAACGTGAAGCAACAAATTTGATTCATTTCAACTGCAAATAAAATATCATTGACTTTTACATTTGTAAAGGTGTACAGGTGAATTTATGTGTATGTCAGTCATGCTTTTGGTACACAGGTAAAAGGTGAGTTGACATGCTAGTGTATTGTATCATGTCCTCTCTTTAGTTTGCATGATATAACGCTAACTGTGTTTGGTTAGTAAGGTTATAACAAAACATATAACTTATAACAACGTTATATGTTATAAGTAGTGTGTTTGAATAACATGACTTTAAAAATGATGATGTACTAGAATCTTCTGTACAAGCATATAAACAATCTGTAATTGCTGTTCATGGATTTAAACTGCATGTATTAATGTTAGGTGAGTGCAGTTTTGCTTAACAGTAATAACAACAAAAAATACAAAATAATAATGATTAAAAAATAAAGTCAAATGATTATGGATGTAAAAACATCCATAATGTGCTTTACACTTAATGCAAATGGTCCATTTAATGGATAATAATCTATTTAATAAAGATTAAATAAAATGATTGTTTTTTATGATAAATATTATGATTTATAAAATATTTTCTACCGGTGTTTGAAGAGTTTGAACAATTCTCTACTTTTCTCTGCGGTTTCTTACTATGAAAGCACTCAGGATAAGAGAGTCAAAGCAAAAATGTAATTATGAAGTTTTTTATTATTACTTCACAGTAAAATGAGTAAAATACAATAATTGTAACTTATTATTTTAAGAATATATCTGCTTTTACTGCTCAGGTAGAGACAAACTATGCAAAAGCATTTTGAATTAAGCCAAATTTGGCAAAAGGCAAGGTGAATTATGGCAGCACTCTCTGTGAAGTGAATATTAATTCATTAAACATAAAGAATGATTTGAATCACGCCTCAAACGAATCAATTCTTAACTGGCTTGGGGTGCATCATTAAATGCCTGCAAGTGAATAAGAACCCCCTAATCAGATAAAGTCTTACAGACCCTGTAACATGGACACATGCTTATTAACACTTTGTGGTAAGAAATGCTTCAAATGATGTGTGACAAGCGTATTTCAGAAGGAACCCATTATGTGCCTTGCCACGCCCCTCCTAAAACTGGGTCATCACTGCTGTGACGGATAACTTCAGCTTCATAAGTGATCAAACTAAAATGCTCATCCAGCTTTTATCATGCAAATCTGGCGCTTCTGCCATGTGTACTGTACGAGATACGTTTCAGATCAGCTCAGGGATTACAGGGATATGGTGGCTGCTTGCCTAATTCTGATTAATAAGAGGCCTTCTGCTTTCAGACCCCCTTCTCAAAGAGCTTCAGTACCTTGTCTTTTTTAAGCGTACTGATTCAACCCCTCCACCCTCCACACGCCTGGTCCTAATGAAAGCCCGGCTTTAGCACATTCCCTGACGCCATTTTTATATGCACCGGACCATATGGTGCTCATTAGACAAATGACAGGAACAGGCTGATTTCAGTGGATGGGAAGAACTGGTACTCGTAGACCAAAAGAGATGGCGTAGGATCCAAACTTCTGCAATTTAAAGAGAAAAAAAATATTGAAGTCATTTTCTTTGAATGCATTTTATTAAAAAAAAGAAAGTTGACATTGATTAAAGCAGGATGGCATGGAAAATGTTTGCTACAGTGATACCTTGTAACTTAAACTGGGAACTTAAAACACAACACAATTTTAAAAGTTTGTATTTCATTCTACATCTGCTTTGTTTAGCTAGAACTTTGCAGTAACGTCTAATTCACATTACTGGATCACACAAGACTGAAAGTCTCTCGAATGCACGAGATCCAGCTGTGAAATGTAAATGTAAAAATCAGAGCAGCTTGAAAGTCAGGCATCTGTAATTTCTGTAAAGATGGCACTTGATTAGAAAAAAATCAAAGCATTTCTTCTGGGTCTATTGATGGTGCTGTGACACAAACAGAAACACAACAAGAACAGAAAACAGAAAACAAAACACTATGTAAAAACACACAACATATTCTAGTATTCTAAGTATTAGCCAAAACGTTGTCCGCACTGTCCTTCAGAGGCGAGGGGTTTATGCGCTTCTCCGTATCCATTTGTTGCTCATGGTGCTAGAGGAGTAGATTTTGCTGTAAAAGCCATGACATAGCCAGTAATTGCTGTAGTATAAACGCAGCATTGCGTTTATACAGTGCCATGTTTCTTGTTTGCAAAGTGACACAATTGCTGCTTACAGAGATGAGTGCAGCTATGACATCATCGTTTCAGATAACATGTGTATAGCATGTTACCATGAAAACATCAAACCAGCATTTTAAAAACTTTCCACTCTGGTCTCCCAGAACGTCGGATCAGTGGAAATTAATTATCACAATCAACACTCCTGTAGCACCAGTGTATGGAAGTTGAGCGTCTATTCATTTCAATGGGACAACATGTCGTTAAAAATGCTTTTTTTTGTAGTTGTTTCAATGCTTATTCTTGTAGCTTATGTAAACTATAGTTTCTTTAGTTAAACTTTCTTTGTATTGTTTATAACACCGTGAACTCATTATAGCTGGTATAATGACAAGAAAGACATTCTTATGTGCAGTTCAGCATTACCACTTCCAATTCCCTCAACACTAAAATAATTGTGTATTCGCTTTTTTGTGCCGTGCTGACGATTGTTTATGATGTTTAATGAACTAAAGCTGCATGTCATTTATCAAAAGCCTTCTGTCTTTCATCAGTCTCTGACTCTTTGTTTTTGATTTTGCCAGAGCTTTGTGTGTGTGAAAGCTGTAATAAAACTGTATATCTTTATTTAGATATGAAAGGTGTACACATGGACACATTACCCTGTTTAATTTGGCTTTACTGGGACTGATGAAGAAGCTTTATTTGCTAAACTTATCCATATTCCAGAATGATATGGCTGCTAGTCTGATGTCATTCTGGAACTTTACTAACATCCAGTTGTAGGCCATGTATTGCAACCCTGACATAGTTATAGGGTTATTGGGTCAACCATCCTGAAGTTGATTATTTTCAAGAACTCGCCCACCTGAACTGCCTTACCTGTCAGTCACACGTTCTTTATTGTTCCCGGTTTTACGTCCATATAATTTAATAAAGTGTGTGAAAGTGAAGCTGTCAGCTTTACTAACCCCAGTTACATGAAGGGTCAGTTATACCTTTAGTTTACTGCACAGTACACTACAGACTGCATACAAATTTAGAACTATTTATGTCATATGTAATAGCTCAAGACATGTGGAATTAAGGGGAGTTTGGGACTAGTCATGCTTCAATAACTGTTTGAGTGTTTTTCTTTTTCATTGAGCAGCTTTGCTGACCTCTTTAACTTCATGGTTGCTTTTTGTCCAACTTTCTCTGCATATAAAATGCCGAAACCAGAAACTGACCAAAACCTTGCTAGACATTTAACTTGTAAACAAATGGTATAAATGTAAAATGATCTCCCTGTGACTATTTACTATCAATGTTTTAAAAATATGGTTACTAGGGGCCTATTATAGTGGGGCGTAGTAAGGTCAGTCACACTTGTGTTTTTAGATTTTAGAATTCAGTTGTAAACGGCAACCAAACCAAGGAACGTACAAGGAAAAACATAAAAAATTCCAACTAGAAAACGTATCAATATGCTTTACATACAGAAATGCCCCCCAAAAAGAAGCAATCATGGACTGTGGATGGAATGAGCACATCAGAGCTGAGATCTTGAATGCATCATGTCTTACGTCAATTCTGCTTGTCGAATGGGCTGAGCTGCCACAAGAGCAACAATCGGTCTGTTGTTTATATACGGTCGGTATTAAGCCGGATGTGGACTCTCATAACTTATGTAAATGCACCCTTTGCTGGCTAATTGGTGGCAAAGATGAGAACATAATACGTAATCAGGAGGTTTTCTTTCTAGACCTTAAATGCACAAAGTGTAGGTGAGAAAATGCATAAAGTGCAGGACATGCAAGACACAGTCGGGCATTCGGATACAATAGTGTCAGCAGAAAAGAGTGAAAACGCATTATCAACAATGCATTACGAATTTGCTTTGGTAAAAGGGGCAATAAAGAAACAACATTCCTCTGTTGTTGATATGTGTGGCTGAAAATACATATGGGTGTCCAAACCCATTTGTCCGATGTCTGGACCAGAGGTTTGAGCCAATATTCAGCCAATCCAGAGTATCGAACCAGTGCACCAGGTCAGGTAAAGTCTCTGTGCTTGTCATGAGGTTTTTATTCACCTAATTTCTCAAACTTTATAGACCTTGCTTTGTTCACAGCCAAGTTGGGAAAGGAATATATGACTCGCCGCTGTTACTACTACTACTAATCTGTTAGAAAACCTTCATGGATGATCATTGTTGAGGGTTTTTTAGACATATTTCAGCCGTATAGACTCATGACATGGTCACGGACCAATAATGTTCCTACATGCATTGAAGCGATTAGACAAGCATGGACACTGTGATGAGCAAACACCTGAAGAAGTGTTTAACGTTCAGCATTTGGCGACACTCTCAAATGTCAAAGGCGCTTCCAACAACACAGCCTATGAGCGATTCGTCTAAAATAAACTTTACACTTTTTTTCTTCTCTTAAAAGCTTCGGGATCAGGTATCACACTATGAAAAGGTGAAACCTGCTAGACTCTTTAAGCTCTGTATGATAATAGTGTTATTTTTTCCTCTTTTGCAAAGGGATTAGGGGGTAACTGTAGAAGGGGCGAGGTAGGGGAGAAAGACCTGGCTTTTATATTTTATTTTACAACAGTGATGTACGTTCAACAGCTTTGAAAGGGCAGGGTGCAGTAAACTTTAACAGCCATGCAAGGAAATGTAAAAGATTTTATTACCATTAACAGGGCCGCCGAGTCAATGGGGGTCCGTTGTGGTAGTTGAGCAAGGCTGTACATGGCAACTGCACTCAATAGGGCTTTGAAATGCAGAAATTGGGGTGAACAAAAAAAACGTGATTTTATTTTGCTGTATATCTCAGTCCTGTTGTAAATGAGAGCTACAGGTCGAATGTTGCTGCGGCTTGTACAAAGACCGGAGACAAATTAAAGTAAAACTACAACAATGTTAAATGCCTTCAATTGTTGGCTGACAGAAAACTTGAAAAAGGCTCTAGAAATCTTTGGAATTGTAGTGGACACACGGGTTGCCATCCATCTGAAGGCTTTTACCTCGGATTTCATGATGGACAACAGGAAGTATATTGTCTAACACTGTTAAATGAAAAATCTTTTAAAGTTGCTGATGACTATAGAAAAAATTTATAATCATCAAACTATGTGTTGAGAAATTCTAATGCAAATCAGGTACTTATTACATCACAATACCACAGAACTCAAAATGGCTCGTTTTTCCTGACAACAAAATATTTTTAATAATTAACGGAAAACGGATCTTATTCAAACTCGGAGTATTTATAGGAGCAATAGAGACCCACATGGACATATAAAAAGTGAATTGTGCATCAATATGTCACTTTTAATATAATATAATATTTATATAATATCACAAAACTTCTGCTAAACGGCCTACCAATAGAATTTGATGTGGTCGATGAAGGAACCAATAACATTTCCAGGTGGATGATTTGAGTGTTGAATGACTGTCGCTAAATATCTTAAATTTCACTTTTCTAAATGTGATACTTCTCAGTTTTCCTGTGTGTAATATATATTTAGCAGGAGATGGGACACTTGCTTTTCTCCAGCACTTGATTGAACCTAAATAAAGCAGTTAATCATTTCAGATATAAAGCCGGAGTTTAGCTGTTGTTTAAGGAACAATCAGAGTGATACTCAGCAAAATAATAAAGCCTTTATTTCACCTGACCGCACCACTTACCCCTTGGTTCTGCTAAATTGATGTCTTGTCAGGAGGAAATCGTGTCCTGGAGCGAACTATATTGCGAAGGCGGGGGGGTATCTGGTGTCAGGGCTTTAAAGTCGCAAAACCCTCATCCACAGAGCTTTCCATTGTGGAGTGTCCCGCTGCGCTCAGTGCTGCCACAGATACAGTTAAAAGCTTTAGCCTGAAAAAAAGTGATTAAATTTCTCTGTATCAATCGTTCCATCACAAAGTGTTCGATTGTGCGCCGCTCACAATGGACAAAGCTGCTTACAGTCAAAACGCATGTGGTAGAAAAGGTGTCTAGTGCCCTGTTTTTGTTACCTGCTCTCCGGCCTGTGAAAGCAATCTCACATCAAAGAGAAACCACGCAGGTAACACAATGCCACAGGGGTGTCGTTATGATACCATGCCATGTCTCCCTTTCCTTATTGTGATGTAACAGTCGTTCTGTGGCCTGTCCTGTCAGATGACCTTTTGTGCTTGTATGACCTGGGGATCATATATGTTTTAGAGCATGTTATGCTGGTGGAGTCTTGGGGCAATTCCTTGCTGGTAGATCACCAAGATAAACACCAGTCATCTTACTCCAAAAAATAAATTACTGGTACAAAAAGCTTAACCACCCTGGCACCTGTTGGGTTTTCACTCTCCAAAATAAACATCATCAACTATATCAGTATTTTATAGAATGGACTGGACTGGATCTGCTCTGGGTTTGGCTCACATATTAGACCACTGTACTACAACAATCCAACTAACTCTTAACAATCAAAATAACATCCAATAAAAGGCTGTTGCTTTGTAACAACTGTGCACAGCACGCATTGGTTTAATTTGCATATTTTGTATCATTATATGGGCTCAGTATCGGACATTTTCCAGATGTATGGAGCGTAAACCGTCTAACTACCAACGAAGACAAACCATCGCATTTGTCCACACCAGCCAGCTCACAAAAGCGGCCACAGATGGCACAGAGTGGTAAACAACAGAGCAGTGGGAGAGGTGTTATGATTTTTATAAAGTCCTGCTGAAGAGGAGGTAATGTGTTGGACTTTGCGGGGCACCACGTCCACCTACAAGCAATGTTTTGTCCATAAAATGCCCACTACTGTGCAAATGTGGAATTCCACGAACTGCAAATATTACAGTGGAACGATAGTGTTTGTTATGTATTCTTCAGCCTTGTTTAACACTTCAGTGTTCTGAATAGAGTCACCCTAGAAAATACCTATTCTATTATCTAATGACTATGATGCCACAGTGACATTATGTATTTAATTATACTTTTTCATTAGTGGCTCTGCTTTCGTGCATTTGTAATGAACAATAGATGAATAGAATATTCATAACTTATTGCGTGTGATGTGCAACATTTGTTCAGTTTTCTACAGGCTTTTTGCATAGATTAATTTAACTTTTTATGCAGTTAATTTAACTTTTTTTAATTCTACTTTAATATAAATGTGTATTTTGGTAGTCTTGCTAATTACGATTGTGGCTGACCGCCAGTTGTATCATGTATGCCTATGTATGTGAGAAATAAACCTTGATTTGATAATACTCCCTGAATAGTGTACCAGTCAATCTCAGAACATTACAGGCATTATATAGCATCATATATATAATGGAAAAAAGGTAGTCACTAGCTTTACAATTTGGTGGCATGTGTTGGATCAAAATGAGCACTTTTGTTTTATTCTGTAGACCATTTTGTAGAAGTATTGTAATCAAATGCATGTAAAACAAAAAAAAAAAATATGATATTTACGAGGTTTTTTTTGGTCAAAACGCATCTGGTCTGCATGGTCCAGTAATATTCAAGCTTTCCAATAAGCTTATGATCACAACATCAGTTCATTCATCTAATAATGAAGACATTTCGTGTTTTCAGATATCCTGTTAGAGACGGTTGTAGGGGGGTTCAGGACGGGTGAGCAGGATTAGATTGTTTAGATAGATTATTCAGGATGGGGTGAATGCAGTTTTGTTGCTCACTTCCACACGAGTGCGTCTGTCTGTCAGAACTAAAGCTGATTTGATGGCAGCGGGGTGTGCGTTGGGGGGTGGGGGGCGTGGTGTTTTAGGCGATGCAGAAACGGACGGCCTGGATCAGGACTGTGTGAGGACGTTAAGAAGATGATCTCAAATGCACACAGTGGTCTTCAGGAATACTGAATTACTGTTTGTTCTTTTGTTGTCACATTAGACATTGCGGTACTGGCAACCAGGGATGCACATTTAGCCAAATGATAACATGTATCCAACTATTTAAATATGAACTACATGACTAAATTTAATGACAGGGACGTAGGCTTTAATAAATGGAATTTAAATCTTGTAATCCTAGTGATCTCCTAGATCAGTTTAACCAGTGAAATGTCTAGTTTTCATTTACCAATGGAAAGTTAGTCATTAGTACCGTCATAAGTATCGTTAATGGAGTTTAAACATGCTGTGACAGGAGCTTTGCTCTAAACCTAGTCCCAACCCAAACCCTAGTTCTCACGCTAGCTTTGGTTCCCATCCTAACTCCATTTCTGATCCTAATTCTAGCTCTAGACTCCAACTGTGACCCAATCTATACCCTTAACCCTCATTCTAAACCCTAGCTCCAACACCAACCCTACTCTCTAAACCCTAACCCTACCACCAACTCTAACCCTAGCTCTACCCCTAGCTGTAACCTTGACTTTAGCTCTAATCCTAGCCTTAACTCCATCTGCAACACTAACCCTACATTACCTAGGTGTCTCCATATCTCTTTTAAACTCACAAACACATCTTAGATTTATTAGAATTATTGGTTTAATTGAATAACTACGTAATGCTAAGTTAGTACAGGTGTCATGTTTGACTTTTGGGGGATCTTGAGCATTCATTTATACACTCCTGCATTTCTGCTGAGTCAGATTTCAGTACATCACATGCTCTAACCCCACTTTATATTCTGGGGAAATGTGACCACGTTCTTTTACCTGCATAAAGTTTCATATGGAGATCTGTATTACGCACGAGAGACTCTATTTACCCGTGTTTTATTCAAGTCATCCAGCAGAGGTCCTAATTGCAGCAGTTATTAGGATTTGCCTTTAGCATTCCCACCCATTCTCAGCCGTTGTGCTAGTGTGCTTCAAATAACACCCTCATTTATTGGGTATTTAGGTGGTTCTCAGATGTTCCATGTCTTTTTAATGAGCGCAGTTAAACTAGCCCTTTTTATTTGAACACTGCTCTTACTTTCTAACATGTAATTAAAAGGCCATGAAAGGTTGATATTTTGGCTCAGTGGCTAGCGCTGTCACCCTTTGTTCATCATGTGTGGTCCAGAACCTTTCTCTCTGGTGTTTGTATGTTTCCTCCGGGTGCTCCTGTTTCCTTCCACAGTACAAAAGCATCTAGGTTAAATAAAGGCACTGAAGATACCTAGCCACTAGAATGCATAAACCAGTTTATTATACTGTATTATCCCAAGGTTGGATAAATAGGGAGGATTCTGTCTAGAAGAAATCAATAATGCTGATTTTCTGTGGTGACAACAGAATGAAACAAGTACAAATATATTAAATTGTTATTAGTGAGTGTTTTTGAGATTGTGTATGATTGTATATGATTAAGCTGGATAACGTTGGCATGCGCTCAACACTAGGAGCCATATGGTGCCATGGGTGCTTATGGGGTCAAGTGCGGTCATTGTCGTCAGATAACACAGCTGTTTGGCTGCTGCACGTCGGTCCTGTATTCAGTTTGTGTTCGACATGGAAGGAAGATTCTCATTCACCAATCCACTCATAGTTTCGTGTCAAAACCTGGATGTAAAGATCTCCTCAGATTTACACACATTTTTGGAATTTAGCAATACATACATTAACAGTTGCAGTATACAGTCTGACCAACTGCAGATGAAAAGCCTTGCACAAGTGCCCAACATCAATCTGGAATTAATGGGGCTTGAATCAATGACATTTTAGTCACTAGTCTAGTATTTTAACCACTTTGTTATGGCTCACAAAATGTAGGATTGAACCCAGGACTTTCTTGCTGTGCAGTAACTGTGCTACCCAGTGGGGTCCCAATAAATAAGACAATAAATACTTATATTTCAAGTGTTTGACTATAAAGTTGTAAAATGTGAAGAATTAACCAGAGAAAGCAACCAGGGTTTTAAAATTGCTTAAAAAAAAAGTGAACACTCGTAGTCAACCTTCTTTTGTATTGATCTAACAATGCAAATCAATTGCTTAACAATTGGGCTTTAAACACATCTGCGCACCCAGAGTTCTACAGGCTTTGCCAAATCTCCCAGGAGTCATTTTTGTCTCACCAGACCATCACCACCAGCTTCTGCCAGTTTTTTTTCCATTGTACTGATAAATTGTCTGATAATGGGCATGACCAGTAGCCAATATTTCTCCAGGGTAAACCGTTTAAAATGAATTCACCCAGCGAGAACACATAATACGTTTCACAGTATAGATGACGGTGATGTACATGGGGCGCTTTCCAAATAATGTGTGGGGTAGAGTGCCAAGCGTGCCTGCAGCCGATACAAAAGGCCATGCACAATCAGCTACGTTAGCTATGCATGCCATGCTGTTGCCGTGGCTAAGGGGCAGCGAGGTAGGGCGGGAGGGGAGTTTCAGTGCCACCCCAGGGCAGCAGGCAAACACACTTTTGTTCTGCTGCCTTTCCATTTCAGATCGAGAAAGCCAGATGCTTCTTAAACAGTCACTGATTGTTTTGGAAGGTTTGGGCAACAGCAAAATTCGTCTGCTGACTACTAACTGGATGAAGTTTAACGAATGAATATATTTTTTAAAAAGTTGTGAATAAGTAAGAAAAGAAACTATAAACAAACACCAGAGTCACTATTTTGTAAGCTGGTGACCAGAGTTTGTTCCGTGCTCATCCTTATTTTTAACCGACGTCTACATGATTGGGGTTCACTAGATTGGTTTTTGTTTTTCTTATATTATTTATTAATATTAAATAAATTGTGTGTGTGTGTGTGTGTGTGTGTCATCAGATGCCTGGGGCAGAGATGCACCAAAAGAATCATAATAATAGTAATAACAGTATTTATAATAATAAAATACTGTTATTACTATTATTATGATTATTTTAGTGCATGATTATTTTAGAGAGAGAGAGGACTACTTCAGTATCTCCAATTAACCCGACTGCGTGTCTTCGGACTGTGGGCAAAAAACAGAGCACCCAGAGAAAACCCATGCACACACATTCAAACTCCACACAGAAACGTCCAGACTGAAAAAAAACATCTAAAAATTTTACATAAGCATTAAAAACATGGATCTCAAATCAATACATAATTTCACACCCTAAAAAATATAATTTTAGGTACTCATTTTTGTTATCACATTTGTTTTAAGTACTTGTTGGGAGCGAATAGAGTAAAATAAAGATGTTTTTGTCCTAGTTGTCATAGTCTTTACTATGTTAGACAAATGCACTCTTATACAAATGCAAATCACTTTTATAAAAAAAGTAAACCATGTACACATAAACATTCTTAAATAGGGCTGTTTATTCTTCTCACTCGTTCATTATCCTGCGTATAATAATAAGTAATAAGGAGCAAAGCGTTCAATAACTCATAATGCCCATAAAACTATTGCGAACCAATATAAGCAATCTGCTGGTTTAATGGCTATTTGTAGTCATAGGTTCGAGCATTAATGCCTGTTCACTGACCCGCACCTCCGCACCAATGGGCATCACGATTTGTGAAGCTTTTCTTTGCTGGTGGACGAGACGAACTCATTATGAACTGGTGTGTATGAAGGGGCGTGAGAAACACACTTAAATGTGGCTAAAGCATTATTGTGATTTTACAACAAGGTTTTCATTTTGATTCTTGTGAAAGATAATATAATATGGTGCCCGAGCTGCTAATGACTGGCTAATTCCCAGGCGTTACAATAGATTTGTCACAACACCAGAGTTTTCTATCGTACCTCAAAGGGAGGCTGCACAATTTCTTTCATTCTGAGAGGTGAATGAACTTGTCCTGCTGACGGTACGTCTCATAATGATGGTCTTATTGGTTTCACACTGCATACTGACATCTGCTCTAATATTAGAATGCTTTACACTTTGTCTGCTTCTATACAATCGCTGCTACTGAAAATCATTCATCCACATATTGGCTGTCTAAAATCAGTACCAGGCCAAGACCACGTTTTTGAGATACGACCTTCTGTGCTCAATACTCTTTGCTATCTATGTCCTAATTATAGTTTCTATAAAAGGAATTTACATCAAGTTGCCATTATAAATTAGCTATATCATAGTCACTTAATTATTAACATTCTAAAAATCATATGGACAACAGCAGCATCTAATCTCAAAAGCTACCATGTAGTCACTAAGACATAGTACACTTAATAGGTACGTTTTAAGTCTTTGAAATTATTTTATATCTGTTCTAAAGTTATTGCAGATCTGGGAATTAGCATTAACATGGTATTTTTATCGATCATTCTGATTCTGAACGCTACTCGCTAACCAGCTCTGTTAAGCATGTTATGTAACGAATAACTTCCATAACATGCAAGTTTGTACATTTACTAAACCAAAATATTCTTCGTCTCCTTTTTTGATCAAGGTAAAATGTATACATTTTTATTGTTATTATTTATTTAATTAGATTTATGACAAAAAATAATCAGTATTCAGAATAACTGTTGCTGATGAGTTGCACTGAAGTCGTGGCGGCAGTTTGTACTGAGTGCCATGTTGTTCATGCCCTTATTTGGTGTTCTAGATTTAGCTTACTGTAATATTTCAATGGGATAGTATTTTTGAATGGGGTCGTCTCTATTCTGTATGTTCTGTAGTGAATTAGTCACACAAAATGACACACAACTTTAGTGGTCTATTATGTTTGTAATCATTTCTGTTTAAGCAGCATTCAGTTACATTTGGGGTCACTGTTGTCTGATCATCTGACAAATCGGTCAATCGTTTTAATGGGTTTTACTGGAGATTTTGTCTTTAACATGTCACAGTAAACCAAACCGGTCTAATTTTATAGTGTTTGTATGAACCCAGTATAAGCGAACCTTTACAAAACCTGGGTTTGTTTTACTTAGTAGGCCAAAGGCATCTGTTTGCTAGATAACATGTTTGTATTAGTGGGTGCTGATTTTTAAAACTACAACATCAGGAAGGTTATTTGGTACAATCGTACCCTCTTTGACCTCTTTATGTCATGTATCTTGCCTTAAGTAAGGTTTCCATCTACTTCAGTGAATACAAACAATATGGGTGGGTATACAAAATGTAGGGTGGGAGTATTGTGTTCGTTAACGCAAGCAGCCACGGCCATTCAGGGCTTTGAGAGGGTGTCTGAAATGGGAAAGGGCTATCAGATACTGGGGCTGAGCTGGCAAAGCCGAGTAAAAGCCTTTCAGCGTCTGTGTGAGCGAGCCACTCTGAAGGCGGAATGGAGATGGCTTTTAAAGGCATAGATTACAGTAAAGCTGGACTATGTGTCCTTTTTATCGCTCCGGGCCTCCTCAATCACTTGCATCTGCTCTCGCTCTCTCACCCGATGAGGCCCTCGGTGCTCGGGCTTGTCAGCCAGTCAATGGTCTTTGAATCGAAACAAGCTTTCTGGTCTTGCTTTTTTTCTCATTTTCTCACCAGAAAAATAGCTCATGGATCATCTTTGCGAATTACGTTCCAAAGCAACAGAATCGTAAGAAAAGGTGCCTGGTTCGTATTTTAAAACGTAGCCAGTAGAGCCAGCAAGACATTCTTTGCTTAAATTAGTCATTTGCGGTTCTTGTACTTTGTGGCGTCTGTCAGCAAGACTCCAAACAATGACATGTCAACCTATTTACTCTAATCTGTAGTAAGCCCAACGTTCAGCCAAGAGTGACTGGGAGACTCGCTAAGTGCCGTCTGGGAGACCACAGTAACAGCCCGGTTCCTCGTAATCAAAACAGTGCTTTTTTCTTTGTTTGTTTCATCCTGAACTTCGGGTATCAGCTCAGCGTCTGTTTCTGTGACAAATCTGTTTCAAACAGGACATCCAAGACACGAGATGCAGGTTTTACGGACAACGCCGTCATTGTTTTAGCATGCTCATACCACATGTTGTACTCATCCTCGGTGTAAAACCAGGCTGTAAACACAGAATGCACATAATGAGGACATGGATGCTGTCTTATTTCAGAAACTCTTTGATCTATTACATCTCTAATCCCGAAAAACTTGTCACAGTGAGGAAATGCTCAATCTGTTTATTATTCCCGGGCCCTGAGACATACAGCAACATGGTCCTGGGGACCTGTATTTAAAACTCCTTTGGGTACTTTCTTCCGCACTTCCTCTGGGTTTTTACCTCAGAAAAATAAAGACAGATGGTAGATTTGCTTTGAAAAAGGCGACGATGATGCAGTGGAATGGATTGGTACTCTAGGCTGTATACTTCCTCGATTCTTGGGGAGTGCTATTCTCCGAATCATGATAAAATATTTATAATTCTTGAGTCAACATAGTCAACATTAAATATAAATTCATGCATAACTTACTTACATAATTACTCTTAGATCATGGGTACACTTGAGATATGCTGCTCCAAGACTATATGTATATATTCCACTACCAGTTAGCCCATTAAACAAACAAACAAAAAAACCTAATATGGTCACCACAAAAGTCTTGGCAATGCTTCCTGTGGATCAGAGCTGGCTTCTGAGACTAGAAAAGTTCTCAAGGAACCATTCAGTCAGTCTTCGGGCTCAGAAACTACCCCTCTATTCCTTTATGTGTTACCCCCAGGCCAGCTCTGATCACTCGAGGGATTTTTTGGATCACTAAGTAGCAAAAAAAAAGTTGTGTAGGAAAGAGGAGTGAAAGCGAGTCTAAAAGCTGAGCTTTCAAAGTCATAACCTTTGTTCTGTTCTGAAGGGCACTAATGTTTTCCAGTCTGTCATTCAAGAATCGGAGCAGGAGCGAACTGCACACCGCTCACTCACAAGGCCTTTTCCACTACTTTTTTTCTGTATGTTGGTTCAACAACACCAGTCTTTGTAAATGCAAAGCCACATAAAGAATCCAACCAACCTAAAGGCTTGTAATCGACTGATCGTAGAGCTCTGCAGAGATTGTTTATTCCTAAAGGATGAATTAACTAACCAGTTAATGAATTATGTTATTGGTGTTTTGTATTCAAAGTAGATACTACTGTGCAATAACATTACAATCATATTCGAACTAATGGATTTAGTGGTAAAAGCTTTTTGAAACATCATGTCTGATTTTTTTTAACTTATTAAGCATTTTGACATCATGTTTTAAACCCTAGGTCATATAACTGGCAGGAAATGGTCATTTATCACACAAATGTCAAACGATACGCAAGTCTGAGTTTGTATGTTCTCCCTGTGTCAGTGTGGGTTTCCTCCAGGTGCACTGGTTTCATCCTACAGTCTAAAAACATGTACTAGGTTGATTTGAGATGTGAAACATTGTCCTATAGATTCACATGATCCTCTAAACATTACAGGTTGGAGAAAGACCTGGCAACCTACTCTGGAGATCGGTAGCGGTCCATAGAGCATCCAAGAGTCAGAGATGACTGGAAACGAGTAAACACACACACACATGCACACGCACACCCAACAAAAAAATTGCATGGATCCCGTTAGGATGGTAAATATTCTATCCAAGTCTATAGTTCAGTGTGACACATCTCTTGATCATGTGATTATTGCCACATGGAGTTTGTTAGTAAGTGCGTTTTCTTGTCATTAGTGCTGCTCTGTTGCAAATGTTGCTCTGTTAATCAGCAAGTACAAACCCCCGGTTTCCTGTGATTTTTGTTGTTTTGTTTGTGTCTCTGCTTATTTGTCTGTAGTTCCCAGCTTTCTGAGAATTTATTTGCATTTCAAAGGACGTTTTAATGAAGCTATTGTTTTTTTATTTCTCCAGTGAGCATCTGGTCATTCATTCATGTCATATATTAAATTTATTTTGATTTATTTTAAATCTCAGCGCTTATCCCCAGCATTATGTAGGATGGGATGGTTGTCAGTGGCTGTCAGCTCTGTCTAGCTCAGATAAATATGAACTGTTGTTTCATGAAAGGCATCCAGCATGAAAATTTTGCCATTTGGAGCAGCTGAAAGAAAAAAAAAATAATGCATGTTTTATTATTACAACTTTTTAACCTTTTTTGTTTTACCCCAATGAATGGAGTCAACAATGCATTTTTGGAAATGTCTGTCCCTTTTTTCAGGGGGTGCTTAATGGAGCTACATTTACTCCCTACAATGACTAACAGTGATTTTTTTCCCAGAGGCGTCGACTGACCTTCAAAATTTGCCACCAAAGATCTGCCAAAACCATCTTCCAAAATCATTCTGTAATCCTAATAATAGGGTTCACATTTGGATAAAGTATGAAGTCACAAATCATGCACGCTCACTAAGTGTTATTTGAAAATCACATCAAGTGGGCCACCGGAGTCGCCAGTTTCTGAGATAAATGTGCGACTTTGAAACCCAGCCCACGCTGAGAGCTGGAAAGAGACTATTTTTGTGGCGAGGCAAAGCGGGCACATAATTTTGGACTCCCGGTGGTCTTCTGACTAAAGCCTCAGGTCTATAGTAACCCAAATTGAGTTGACTTTGCTGGTTCAGGAGAGGACTAGCCCTCGGGCAGTGGAGTGGAGAATCAGCAAGGTACAATAAAAACAAACACTGGCTGGATCTCTGAGCTTATTTCAAACACTTTTCAATGACCAGATGGACTTTCATAGCTTTTGTTAAAGAAACGTATTCCTGTGGACCATATTTACCATGTAACACATGATTCATGAGTGCAATTTATTTGCATATATGCCAGATGCAAAAATTATTGGGGGGGTCGCAATGATTAATGATTTCAATTAGTTTTATTGTTGTTTGCTTCATTTCTACAACTTTGAATTGTGTAATGATCTGTATTGTGAAGGCTTTGTAGTACAAAACACTTTGAAAAAATATTCCACAATAAAGAATAGAAAGCTCAAAACATTTTAGAAGATTTATTATTATGGCATCATACTGAATAAAGACGATATTTATTAAACATACAATTGTGTTTATTTTGTTTTGTTTTCATTTTTCTTTTCTATCCACTTTTGTTTTGTCTCTTTTCTTTGCTTTAGATTTTTGGTCTTTGTCTATATTTTTGTTTTGTCTCTGCTTTTGTTTGATATTTGCTTTTGTTTAGTGTCTGCCTTTAACTTTTTTGTCTTCATTTTCGTTTTGTCTTTGTTTAAGCTTGTTTCTGCTATTATTTTGTTTCCATTATAAGTTTTTCTTTACTTTTAGTTGGGACAATACTGGAACTTTTGTTGATCTCAGTAAAAACATTTATTGCCCTGCCTTGCAAGACTTTTTTGTCTTATGACTGTCATACTAATGGCTTGTCTCTTTTTAGGAAAAAGACATTAACAGTGACAGTGTTTGCTTATATAAAAATTCCAAAGACTAATCTATTCCACCACGTTTAGAGCTTTTAAACCTTTGTAACACTGTTGGTAATACAAGTGGAAAAGACCTGCAGTCTGAATCCTCTTACATGATCATACTTCCTTTGAGAAGTACAAAAGCTATCGAGGGAATGTGAAATATTTGGTGTGACTGTAAACATTACAATTTTCACATTTCAACAGCATGCCTACTATCTGACCCTATTTGGTAGAAGAGGTCATTATTTGGATGTTTGGTTTGCACCTTTTTTAAGGCTTTAAAAGTGCACGGCTGTTTTGATGAAATGCATTATAGAATGGATCTGTTCGGGTACAGAGATGTGTAAGGAAGCAGATATGTAAACAGTTTTGATCATTTGCTTCACCAATAGTTTGTATTTGTTTGTTTTAACGATGCATTCTTGCAGAATGGACTTGCACAGATGACAGAAATCAAAAGCTAAACATTTTTATGTTACATTTACAATTTCAGAATTTAGCACACCAATCTTTAACCAACGCGACTTACTAATACTCATACTTAAGTTTGAACATCTTTTAAACAATCGAGCGCTAAAGGTCTTGTTCAGGGGTCCAACATTGGCAACTTGGTGGTGGTAGTGGGGCATTAACTGGTAACTTACTTATTATATATATTATTATTTGCCTATTATCATAACCACTAAGTCTTTACATTACTGTTACACTATACAGTCTGAGGGTTAAGGATCTCACTCAAGGGCCCAACAGTGGCAACCTAATAGTGATAGGGTTTGATCCTTGCAATTACTAGTCAAGTCAAGTCAACTTTATTTCTATAGCGCTTTTTCCAATAGATATTGTCTCAAAGCAACTTTACAAAAT
>JAOTRQ010000003.1:1877760-1888490 GCA_028565875.1 Hoplisoma paleatum | reverse complement strand
ATTAAAGGTAAAACTTCACAAATATGTATCCCGGTCAAAATGGTATTTTTAGTCGACTATTAGTCGATTAGTTGAAGGAAATGACGACCACTGGTCGACCTGCAAAATCCTTGGTCGTGGACAGCCCTAATATTTACAGCCTAGATTTGAGGCAGTTGTTGTTTTGGTGGGGATTATTGAGAAAAATTCTCTCCATTGCTCTTATTTTATTATATTGATTCTGACTACAGAGAACCCAGTTATGACAATAGGAGCTTCCTGGTTTCAGTAATATAGGATATCCACCTGTTCGGTTAGACGGCACGTCTTGGTGGTGTCACGGTGTGAATAGCATGTGAAGCTAATCTTCTTCAATGGGATTATGTGCAATGAAATGCCAAAGTTCATTCTTTGTGCTCATTTATGAAACACTGTCAGCGGAGAACAATTCGGCTTTTATTTCCTCTCATGAGATGAAGCGTTGAGCTGTGTGTGCTCGACGGGTCTGCCAGTGATGCCCCTCGCGTACAATGAGCATTAGATTACACAAAGGCTATTATCCTGGTGGGGACTTTGTGTGTGATATTATTTGATTGTAGATCAGCTTTCAATTGATCCTCTTAATTTCCATGGGCCTGCCAATGACTACAAAATCATCTTTTCTTTCATATAGCAGGACATCTCGAGCATATCTACGTAGTGAGATGAAGTTATTACACATATTTGTGGTTACAATTATTAATAATGTTATTGTAATTTAAAATATATTTCATTAAAAGCAATTATGGCACGTGGCTTATTGGTTAACACTGTCGCTTCATAGCATGATGTCCGTGAGCGCTTGGCAATCCGGTCTTTCAGAGTAGAGTTTGTATGTTCTCCCTATGTCTGTGTGGGTTTCCTAAAGATACTCCGGTTCGATTTCGTCTCACAGACCAAGGACATGCAGTCAGGTTCATTGTGGGTACTGGAATCAATACAACTTGTAAACAAACAAGCTGCTTTAATGTTCAGAGGCACAAATGACTCAGCCATTAAGGTTTTATCCCGTTGTTTGAAAGAAGGTTGTGGGTTCTAGGCTTTGGGTAAGGCTTTTAACCACAAGTGTCCTGGATTATGCAGTAGCAAAATAATACGTCTCACCTTTGTGATTCTCAAAACAGAAAAACATTTGATCATCCAGGCCCCCCGAAAACCATCCACATGTTATAATTCATTACATTATCACATTTTAAAATATTTCTAATCATTATGTAAAACAACAGATACAGTAAAACATTGTTATCTTATAAATAAGTGATATTTATGTTGATTTTATACTTATACTTTATAGTAGAATGTGTCCTATTTATAAGAAGTTTGGATCAGTTTTTTTTTTATTCGGCTGTTTTTACACCTGATACCCTTCCCGACACAACTTTCCCCAGACTTGTGGCACTTTAATGCATCAGAGTGTCTCCAATTAACTTAGCTGCATGCTGCATGTTGTGGGACTGTGGGAGGAAACCTGCTACACAGGTAGAACATGTGAACTTCTCGGAGCCACCGTACCGCCCTCGTGTGATATTACTGATTACAAATATAATAGCTTGTTTTCCGTGGCAACAGTCACACATACCACCATGAACGCTCGAGTCTGCGACCAGAATAAGTTTGTTTTTCTTGTACATGTGGATCCAGTTTCCAGAGATGTTGTATAAAGATGTCAGAGTGTTTGATTTGTTTTAAATGAAACTGGGAGAAAGTGCAAATGTTCTGACATCTGTTTTACATGTCATACGGTGGGTGAGCGGTCTGTCATCATGAATTATTTTACATGGGAGATCCTCATCAAACTTTAAATGAAGGATGACATTTCTTCCTAGAGAAAACAATCACATATTGTTCAAAACACTCTCTTGTCACAAGTTCAAAACTGTTTTTAAAGGTAATTAATTTTGGTAAAATTATGCTTACCAGTATATTGTGTCACTTGTTTTACAAAACTGTATTCACTTTTACTTTTGCTGGTTAGAAAGAAATAAGAAAAATAGTTGTTTTGATTGTTTTGTATTGATCTAAACAATTAATGAAATAAAAAATACAAAAATTCAATATATAGGGCCAATATATATAGCAACAATTTAAACCAATCACAGATTCAAAAGAATCATCTAAATCAGGGGTTCGGGAACCTTTTTGGCTGAAAGAGCCATGAATGCCACATATTTTAAAAATATGACTCTGTGAGAGCCATACAAAGTTACAAACTAAATATAAGTAATAAAATGTGCATTAGATGAAAGACCGACACCTTTAAAGTACAATAAATCTTAGATTTTTTTATAACGTCGTTATTCTATTGTTAGCCAATGATGAATAAAGTACTTCTTTCCATTAATGCGACTTCTGGTGCTGGTGCAAATGTAATTAATGTTTCCACTGGTCAGCATTAAGACTGGTTTCCATGAGAATCAGAGTGATGCACTAACACACCCCGGATATGATGCAAGTCAATCTGCGATGCTCATGCCATCCCCCTTCCTCCGAATCCAATCAGGTCTGGGCGTAGATTCCCGCCCGGTGGTTTGCACAGCTGGAGATTCAAACCCTGGAATCCCAGCAGTAATGATCCAGCACGATTTACAGCTGCACCACCAGAGCACCAGATCTTCTAAACATCATATCAGATATCTGAAAGTTTAGCATTCAGTTAGAACGGATCCAAACCAGCGGCATGTAAACAAAACAGAGTTCTCTTTTAAGTTCTCCAGCTGAGGAAAGAATACACTCTCAACGGGAAAGCAAAACATTTGTCGAGTGACACACACCATCGCGTTCACGTACTCTTACAGTAAAAATGGATCAGACAAACCGCACTCCATTTATTCTACTTGTTATGAAGAAGGGAGGCAGAAAAAAATGAGAACATGAAACACTTTTGGAAATGAGGAGTAAACTCATGTGTCTGAATTTGGGGTTCAAATTTCATCCCTGGGTGAAACAGTTTGGATCTTTTCTGTGTGAAATTAGCATGTTCTCTGTGTGTCTGCATGTGTTTCCTCCAGGTGCTATGATTTTCTCTCACAGTTCAAAACTCACAGTCAGGTTCACTGGAGAAACCGAATTGTTCTATAGGTACTGTACCTAGCCACTGGGATGCATAAACCAGTGCATTGTAGTGCCGGTTTTAATATCTGATAAATAGGGATAAATAGAGCATGTTAGGAAGGGCATCAGGTGTAAAAACAATGCCAAATCCACCATGCTGTTATGATTACGATCTGCTGTGGCGACCATCAACCAAAACCTGAAAAGAAAACTTAGATTTCCTTCCAACTCTCCAAGTAGGAATTGAAATTGCCCCTAGGTGTGAGCGAACCTCGACCCTGATATGACCACGGCGACCCTGTGAACATGACCAGGAACGCTGTAGGTAGATAGACTCAAATGCATTACTCCAAACAAAGAAAAAAAAAGAAAACATCTGGATTTCCAGCCCAGATAGACAGAGCAGAACACATCAGCTGATGAGAACCATTTCAGGAAAAGTTCTTGCTGATATTCACTGTGGTGAAGTAAGCGGACAAATCCCCAGTGTACCACTAGGCGAACAGGGGGTTAAATACTGTCTACTTCCTGTCATTAAAATTCATGACATTAGCTCTTTTTTTTCTGTGGGAAAACATGTGTTCTGGCAAGTGGGGTGTCAAAGTAGCTTTGACCACCAACATATCAAGCGGCAAATGCCATGCAAATTTTCCACATGGTTAAGAATGCAGAGTTTATTTAGTAATGTGACAAATGTGAGCTCTGTTCTATCAAGCAAAAAATGTCGTTTATCAGTTCATTAGTGTTCAAAGTATGTCAAAGATATTCAGACATAAAAAAAAATCTTTACATTACATTAAAAATGTGCGATTACATAAAAAAAAGAAAAAGCTGGTTTTTACACAGTAAGTAGAAATGGTTGCTCCACATCTACACACACTTGTAAACACGCACTAGAGGGCAGCAGTGAGAACATGAGGCAGGCATGCTGTGCAGCCCTAGATACAGCACCCGGGGAACATTTAGGGGTTTGGTACCTTGCTGAACAACGTTTCAATCGTTCTTCAGTTGACTCTCTGAATCGAATCGGTCCAGCTCTCCACCAGGACACAGCTTCACCAAAGCAGTGAGAGAACCTTCTTCTGGTATTTTGCTTGTGGACTTGAACCCAAACTCTTCTGATTACTAGTCTTGTACCTTAATTACTAGACTACAACCGCAAGAGTAGCATTATATTATCCTTTCCCAATTTTGGATTGCCCGATGACTTGCCCAATAACCTTAGAATTTAAGTAAATTAAGAATTCTTGTTGGCTGATTTTGTTTAAATAATTCTCATGTGTGTCACAAGCACCCAGACGATTGGAATCAGCTCCTTTTTTAGTATAAGCTTACTGTTAATGCAGTGGGTATTTAGAGATGTACATATTTTGATAAAGTGAAGTGGAACATTCCAGTCATTCCTCTCCATAAACTCTCGAGTACAAAAAAAACATTTAAAAAAATGTCATTTGACCCAATCCCTTTCACAACCGATCCTCAGACTGGCTCCAATCTGCTAAGCCACTCGAAGCATCCAGGTGCCAAGTGTGAAACGATGCTAATTGTTTGCAGCACTGCTTGTCAAGTGCTTCTCGACCCCCTCGGTCTTCTGCTTTATTTACACAGCGGTATTGCTTATGCATTTTTATTTTAAATCATTCCAAATTACTACAATAAACCTTTCAGCTCCCCGAGGAAGCTGGTATTCTGCTTACAATTACTGTTTGTATTTATTTATTCATGGATGCCACGGTCTATGTGTTGCCTTCGTCACGGTCTCTTGGACTGAATGCAGGAATCGCTGTTGAAGTAAAAACACACGTTCGATTATTTAAACAGTTCAGCTCCTGGACTGTGGTTATTGACATTTTCAGCGTTTTGCAAACGTCTTGATGCAAAATGTCTTACAATTACAACTGAACACTATTTTGAGTAATTGGTTAAAGGCCTGGCGGTGGCAACTTGGTGGCAGTGGGGCTTGAACCAGTGACCTTCTGAACTGTAACCCAGTACTTTAATGAACCACTAAGCCATCACTGAACAATATGATGAAATGTGACACATGAGTGGTGCTGTAATCTGTATGCAAGTCCAAACCGAGGGCCACATTGGTCTACAATGCTACAATGCTTAGCAACAATAATACATAACTTACAATCTAGCTGATGTAACATTTGGGAACTAAAGTTTTCCCTGTACATGATCAATCTTTATGTAGCAGTTAAATCCTCTTCTTTCAAGCTATTGTACCTGTTATTAATATCCCTGTCTTTTTCCCTGGGGTTTTCCTTGCCGCGGTTGCCCTCGGCTTGCTCAACAGGGGTTTCTGTTCCTCCTGTATTTTGTAAAGTTGCTTTGAGACAATGTCTATTGGGAAAAGTGCTATAGAAATAAAGTTGACTTGACTTGACTGTCATTGGGGTTTGGAGTCAGTGGGAACTTTGAACAGCAACCAACTTTGGCAAAACACATCTTCCTGATGATTTCGTCCAAAGCAACGTACAAGGTGCAAGAACTTAACAGTAATCTTCTTTACTGCCTCTGGTGCTTGAACCGACAACCTTTGGACTACTATTACTTAAGTGAATAGTGAACGCTGTAGGTAGATGTGATGGATGACTAAACACTGCATCTATTTAAAGACTGATAAAAGTGTCCTGTTCTTTATTTCAATGTTTAGACGAATAAGAAACACACACTTATGCCGTAATTGCTTTGCTGATTGAAGTGAAGAAATTTTAGCCTTTAAAAAGCCTTACACAACCCTCTGTGGTTTGGAGAGGTATTGTTAGTAACTAGCCTTGGCATTTTTGAGGTTTGGGGTCAGCGTATAACTTCTTTCTCAACTCCTGTCCAACAAAACAAATATAGTGGGTGTAATCCATGTCTTTATTAGCTGTTAATTCTCTAGCAGGTGTTGGGGTAGCTTCTGGTTTCATAGTATGTCCGAGGATGGGAGGTATGTTGACTCTTTTTGCTTTTGTTAGAAAACAGGCCCAAGGTGGTTATTGTGAATATCAATGCCCAAACTTGCTGCAGTGTAAAACTATGGAGTTATAATATGAAATAACCTCTCATTTGTGGTTGTAATATCCTCCAGTTTTCTGACCTTTTACAAATGGTGGAGCCTATCTGTTGGAGATTTGGGGAAACTACACCTTACAGAGTTGCAGTTCCTGTGTTGATGCTCTTTTAAACGTATGACTGAACTTACATTTCATTATTGTTGAGGAATAATGTATAAATGGAAAATATTAAACATTTAGAATACTAACATGCTGCATTTGTTGGCTGCTTGATCAAAACTAAACACAGAATTTATAGAATTAATATATAGAATTATGCATTCAGCCCAATGCGTGCAGTGAAACACACATTTATGCACACTAGGGGGCATTAGTGAACACATGCGACCTGCCCTGTCGACTGTCACAAACCCATTTCTGTCACAAACCCATTTCTCAAAGCACCAGGCCACGGCTGCCCCGTAATGCTGATTTTGCCCCATAATGCTAGTTTCAGCTGTGGTCCGAGATCTACCGACAGTCTGTACATTTCAAGGTCTTGCTGTCAGTTGATTGTCAGATTTAAAGGTCACAGAATGATCTGCTGTTGTGACCTGAACAAAATAAAAAAATAACATCTTAATAATGACACATCTCAAGTCACAATAATGGATTTATTTTATAACAGTTACAAAGAACAAAATATTTAAAAGCATTTTTATTTTACACAAGCTGTACAGAAATGTAATGTGTATGATTCTAAAAGGCTTCTGGGAAACAAACCTAGAAGTATTAAATATAAAACTGAAAAATATTAAAGTTGCTGAAAAAATATGAAATTTCTCATGTGTACATAAAAAAGAACTGAGCTGAAAATGGAATTCTTAAATGGTACCCTGATACAGTGTTTAGGCCTCTGACATGATCAAAAATTATTTTACATAATAACAATGCGACACAAACACCAGCGTATAACAGTAAAGACAAATCTTGGCCTCTTTGGTTCCATTATTCATTATAATACATTTGTAACGGAATTAAGTTTGCTTGCTTTTACAAAAATATTTTTTTTATTTAACTCAATGGTAAGTCTTTCGTTTCGTTTTATTGATGCGATTTCTTTTCAGTGCAAACGATGTAACGACTATTCGCTCTGAGGAGACAGCGAACAACATTTCAAGTATTGAAAGTAATAGAAGACTAGTAGCTAAGGTTCAGGCTGGTCAGGTTTTGGGTCGCGTCTTTATATACATTGCATAGTTCGTGCGGCACTTGTTTAAAGTCGTATTTCGAGCAAGCACACGTGAGCCACTTGGTACGTTGTAAAGGCATTTTAAGTAGCAAGTGCTATGGAATGTGAGGGTTTGCTTGTTTTTCTGTTTGCTTGGTAATGGTACATCTCTAGCTAGATGACTAATATGGAAACCTGGGAGGAAAGAAATGAAACGTGATCGAGTTTAAGTACTTTTTGCGGGGATTCTTGGACAGTTGATTATGGGTTAATTCGATTTTCAATAGTAATACATTTTATCGGACGTAATGTTGGCTGAAAAAGCACCGCAAGTAGAGAGAAAGAGAGAATTACAACTTGAGAGTTGTTTGTGTGAGAGGCAAAGTAACAGACCTGGTTTTGGTAGTCAGGTCAGTGCTCACTAAAAGTTCTATTTACATCGTTTTTTATTACATACAAAGTCATTAGATGGGATCTGCGTATTACATCGTACAAAACTCAAGCTAGAAAAGAAAACTCAAGTTCAGACAGAGCATCGCCAAGAGAGCATTTAAAATGCATGTCATAGACACTAAAGGCAAGACTACCAGACAAGATGACTGACAGATGAATCCACCTTGACTGAGACGTTTAAATTGATTGTTTGTCACTTTTTTTCCACTCTGGTTAAGAAAAGTGCTGCTGTTGAAATGAGTAAGTGGAGAGTTGGTCAGTGCTTTTGTATACAAGGTTTGGAAAAGCCAGAGAAAGAAAACATTGCTCTGTTATTTCCTGCATTTTCTGAGGCTGGTCTTGTCGCTTTCCCAAAATGGTTCGTTTATAAGACAGATGGAAAGTAAGGACAGCAATTTGTTACAAAACATTCCCGTCATTTTGTTGTTTACACATACTGTACATAGCTGAGCTTATAAAATAAGACTGGATCTTATAATAATTAAATGCATGTATGAATAGACTTTTAAACTAGACATGATCTTTTCATGCTAATACAAATATGTGAATCCATCCTGACTGCTCTCATTATTGGTCGCCAATGTGGATTGTGGTCTTTCTTCCCGTCCATTGTTAATGCAATTGATGTTTTGTATCCACGTTAACAGATCATGTCTTTTTTAAGAAGTCTAACCGGGACCATATTAACCAACATAAATATATGTACAAAACTTTGTGCATGCATGGAAGTAGGGAGATACATCTTTTGTACCCAGTTGTTTATAAATAGTATTACTAGCTGTAATTCACCAGTCCTTGTCTTATAAATCCCAGGTCAAGCACATCCGCATTCTTCTACTATCATGTTGGGCACATCGCGCTTGATGATGTTATACTCAACGTCAAAATATAACATGGACATGGTACTGAGTTTGGTAGGAATGCAGCACGAGTTCATAGATCCCGGAGTCATTCCTCTCATTCTGTACTGATTCACTACGGCCGTATGAAACGACGACGCTGACCCTGGCACTCCAGCCATGTACGCCGGGCAGTTGCCTTCGCAATAATTGCCATAGTACCCGGAAGGAGCAATGATCCAGTCGTTCCAACCGATAAGCCGAAAGTCGATATAGAACTGCTGTCGGCAGCACAGTCCACTGGTCCCGTCGCACTCCAGACCACGCTTCCGTATACGATGTTTGCTCTCCGTGGCACGTGCCTGCACCACGAGAAACGGATGATGGGACTCGTCGGATGGGTTTACCAACGCCAGAAGAACTCCCGCTTTCTCACAGGCATCACAACGGATGTCCAGGTTCTGCCGCCGGCTACCTTTGGAAAACACCAACTGCACTGCGTCAGTCAGTGGGAATGTGTGCCATCCACTGCGTTTCAGATCCACACGCTTCTCTACAAGGTTCCACTTGCTGCCCAGACCTGGTTCCTGATAATATACTTTAACCATAACCTTTCTCCTAGAGGTCTTATCTGAAGGACGAGGCAACAGTTTGAAGTACAGCCACAGGTTTGCCTGAGACACGTAAAGATTCTGGTTGCCCTCGTTGGAGATGGCGAAGAAAAGGCTGGTCTTTGATGATAGCAAGTCATCTATGAAATGAGAGAGATATGAGAGAAAAAGTTAGTTTAGTGGACGGTGGGACATTTTATATAAAAAGAATGAACAAAAAGAACGAACATGAGAACAAAAAGAACTAACTTTTTTATTTTTTATGATATTTTTGCTTCAAACCATTGACAGATTTACATGTAACAAGGTTTGTTGGATGCCTAAACGATTTTTAATAGCCTGTATGGCCATAGTGTTCATTTTTTCCCCTTAAGTTGAATCTTTTGAACATTTATTAAATATTAATCCACTGCATGAACTCTGAGAACACTCAATCTAACAGGCGAGAGAACATATATGCTACAGGAAATATACTAGTACAGTAGAAATATTCGAGTATGACATCTAGTATATGCTGATCAAGCATTTTATCTGGGACGTCTGTCCTGGACATCCTACATAACACATACACCGTAGACATGTATGTTTAGCGACTGGAGCCAATCTGTTGCTTTGTTCACTTTTACTCAGTTTACCATTGTAAATCTACCTATACAGGGCTGGCCACTGGCACTGGCCAGATGTTATGGGGTTCTCAGCACTACAATGACAATGAAATGCGTTTTTGTAAAAGCATAACAGGTGCAGCAAAAAATATTCAAGTCTTTAAACTGATGCCAGGCAAAGAGTCGTGTTCCAACACAAAAATATGTAGCCAACAGCATCTTATCATCATAAATTGTCCAGTGAGACAGATTTACATTTTAGAAAAGTTCTCAACCCTGCGTTTCTACACACAGTGGATTTCCTTTTTGCTCAAGTGCACTTCAGTCATGACTTGTCGACAATCAGAAACGAGTCACAAGCCCAGTTCTCTAACCACCATGCCATGGCTACCCCCCCCCCCGAAGAAATAGAAAGAAGTAAAGAAATATTAGTTCTTTTATCTGATGTCCGTCTTTTTAATACAGAAGACACCAGCAAAATATTTTATTAGGGAGTTGCTCAGAATGACCGTCTACAAAGCAACAAATGAGCCGTAATAATTGAATAACAACATGTATTGTATGTGTATTGTATATGGTTTAATGTAGCTTCTAAAACAATTAAGTAAATGTATCTAATAAAGAGCTCTGGGTGCTGTAGCTAGGACTGCCTATCATGCCGGGCATGTGTGGTCACTGCTGCCCTACGTGTGTATTGACTAGTGTGTGTGTAAATGTGTTCCGCTGCATGGATCAGATTAAAGACAGAGGATTACTTCCTAAGTGTGTGAAAGAATAGTGGAAGTAGGGACAGTGTAGCCTAGTGGGTAGAGCATTGGGCTGGGAACCCAAAGGTTGGGGGTTCAAATCCAGGCTCTACTACACTCCGCTACACTGCTGGCTCCTTGAGCAAGACCCTTAACCCTGTCTGCTCATTGTAAGTCGCTTTGGATAAA
>JAOTRQ010000003.1:1866293-1877660 GCA_028565875.1 Hoplisoma paleatum | reverse complement strand
ATATATTGTCCAATGTATAACTTTTGTAACATTCTTGTAACATTCTTAACAATGAACATTAAATGAACAATAAGATGTCATAAGGACATCCTGCTACCGCCTGACCTATACAGACAGTACAACGTGGTAACATTTTCTAAACAGTTTGTGGATGAGAGACGTAGTATAAATCATGTAACATGAATGGTACAAGTAATTATTTAGATTCCCTCGCTTTATTTTTTCCTGTATGGGAATAGCAATGCTTTGTTTAAATTCTGTAACATACACATGTATTGTGTTTCACATTGGATGAATTTTAAAATTGTAAAATACATATAATTGGCTCGTTTAATAGCCAGGCTGAAATGTATTGCAGAGTCATTCATAGCTGTATTTTGACTTTATAGTTTGTGTATTTTTAGACGCCTCTGTAGAAGGAAAGCTATCATTGGTATTTCCTGTTTTTTTTCTTTAACTATGACCGGTTGTACTGCATTGGGTGCTCTGTGGCTGTTCTCAAATTATATTCCAGTAAATTTGTTTGTAAAATAAAAACAACATAGTTTGCCTACCACAGTTTTAGGGTTATATTTGGTTTAAAGTGTTTAAATATACCTGGTGTGTAACATGCCACATACCATTGGTGACTTTGTTTTTGTTAAAAAATAAATTTTATGATTATTCTCCAGTGCTTTTTATTATAACATTATGGACACAATTTTATATACAGTAAAACCTTTACTTACACGTTCCAACTGGTTATTATAAAATTTATTGCTTTTTTTAATTCCCACATTGCAAAAAACATCCAGACTTTTGCTAATTGTTTTATTTTTTTTATATGAATGTGTGTATCTGCTTAAATGTTACATTATGACTAATTTAAAACTGATCAATGATGTGAGTAATGTGTGTGTATATAATTTTTTTTATTGAAATTGAATACATGCAAAAGATTTTCTTGATTTCTTACTTTTGTATGATATTCACATTGGTCAGGCCCGCTATTCGAGGCGTATCAGCTAAAAATGAGCTTGCACAGTGCGAGCAGAGGATCTGAACGCTCGAGAGATCGCCGGCGTTCCAGTGACCGTTCACGAGACTCCTCTCATGAAAGAAGTGAAGGCCAGCTTACCCCCTGCATCCGCAATGTTACCTCACCCACACGACAGCATAATAGTGGTAAGATCCTAATTCCAAACTCCAAAGATTTTGTTGAAAATATATAAACCAACTTTCTTTATCTGTGTTTCATTTTGTTGAAATAAAAGTGTAATTAAAGTTATTTTTAATATGACCTGTATCATTGTGCATCTGTGAAGATATACAAGCTTTATCTTATAGTATTATTATTATATACAAGCCTTATCTTACAATATTATTATTATATTATAATAATAATAATAAGACATTGCCAAGCCAACATATGTAGAAACAAATCATTGCATTTCAAGTGGACATGAGTTGTATATGTTGTGTCTGTACAGATCGAGATAGTGGCTCATCTCGGCCAAACAGCCCCAGACCTCAGAGAGTCTCTCCCAGTGGCTCCAGCAGTCGCAACAGTAGCCTGTCAAGCTCAGAGAACACTTTCAAGAGCATAGGTGCAGGGGAGATGGTGTTTGTTTATGAAAATGCTAAGGAGGGAGCCCGAACCCATCGAACCTCAGAGAGGGTCACACTCATCGTGGACAACACACGCTTTGTGGTGGACCCATCTATCTTCACTGCACAGCCCAACACTATGCTGGGCAGGTTAGAAACAACAAAGTTGCACCATTTTTAAATGTAGTAAACCAAAATGTAATGTATATTTCAAGAATTATGCATGACTTAAAGATTATTCATTGTTTTATTTTTCCAGAATGTTTGGTTCAGGGAGAGAACACAATTTCACACGGCCTAATGACAAAGGCGAGTATGACGTGGCAGAGGGCATTAGTTCTACTGTGTTCAGGGCAATTCTGGTAAGTTTACTTTGACATCATTGCTACCACAATTGTTTTTTTTATGTCTATGAATAAACATGGATAATAAATTTAATTGGTTAACGCTGTTGCATCTGCTGGGATGGTCAGAGCGCACTGTGTTGCATCTCCCAGTGTCTATGCAGATTTTTCGTGGTTGATGCTCACAATCCAACGACATACAGTTAAGAAGAATTAAATATAGCCAAGTATCCAAGTCTCTGCTTAATATAACCTTGTGAACTGATAAACCTTGTGTAACAAGGAAATACAATGTCCGTTATGAATTCATCAAGTGAAAAACATGACGTTAAAATCCTACTAAACAAACACTTCCTTTAAATTCGACACCCATCTCAGAACC
The DNA here is from genome assembly GCA_028565875.1 of Hoplisoma paleatum. Lineage (NCBI taxonomy): Eukaryota > Metazoa > Chordata > Actinopteri > Siluriformes > Callichthyidae > Hoplisoma > Hoplisoma paleatum. Next base: position 1,875,347 of record JAOTRQ010000003.1, on the reverse strand, counting down.
AACTGACGTCAGGATTCAAGTTATGACTGTTCCTGGAAAAAACACTTTAAAGTAAGGAATTGCGTAAGGCTCATTTTAATATGATTCAGCTTTGTTTTGAGATCTGTGAATGCACCAGAAAAACTGGTGCTCTGATCAGTCACATACGCAAAAATTGGCTAGTTTCAGAACTCAATAGAACAATTACACTGTGTTCAGTCAACAAAAGTGTAATTAAATACACAAGCAAATATTCCACTCTAGTTTTCTGGCACCAAACAAAGTACAGGGGGGGGGAGAGGTAATGTCGTTGCAGATTACATTCATGTACCACAACCCTAAAAGCTTTGTGCATTTTTTGTACTGCTAAGTGATCTTTGCCTCTCTTGGTACTCTGGATGTATGACTGTGTCAATCCAAAATCTTTGTTGTCGGTTCGTTAATAGTTTCGTTTGTAATGCCTGATTTTGATCTGTTAGGATTACTACAAGACAGGAATAATCCGCTGCCCTGATGGAATCTCCATTCCAGAACTGAGGGAAGCGTGCGACTATCTGTGCATCTCTTTTGACTACAGCACAATCAAATGCAGAGACTTAAGTGAGTACATGTACTCGTTTTGGACTCAAGTTTATTACTGTTTTATCTGTGAATCTGCATAATCAACTATACAAGTCTGTGACAAAATCTACTAAAATATAGGACTGAGGGAGGATTGATTTTGTTTGTTTTTTGTCGAAGTAGGATATACTTTAATACACAATACAGCTTCTCCCATGTCATTAAATTTATTTGGTAGTGAGTTTAGCTGAAATTTTTGAACTGTTACCATATTGTTACCATATTTTAATCTTGAGGCATACAGGGTGCCTCCTACAGTACAGGTATGCAAGAGAGGTGAACTGACGACAAGTGTAACTTGTAACTACTGAATCTGTCAAGTGTATACCAATGCGCTAAACATGACGCAACTAATTCAAATCCTCCAGTATTCAATTTTTTTCATACAAAGATTACGAAGCTTGTAATTATTTCAATCCCTGGATTTAATGAATCTGTTCTTCAAAGGTGCCCTGATGCACGAGCTGTCAAATGATGGTGCGCGACAACAGTTTGAGTTTTACTTGGAGGAAATGGTGTTGCCTCTGATGGTGGCCAGCGCTCAGAGTGGAGAGAGGGAGTGCCACATTGTCGTTCTCACCGACGATGATGTGGTGGACTGGGACGAGGAGTATCCACCCCAGATGGGAGAGGAGTATTCACAGAGTAAGCCAAAATGTGTACAGTACAGTCATGGCCTAAAGATTCTAGAATAGCACCCATTTTAGTTTTCGAATGAATTGTGATTAATTGCTAAGATTTTGTTAAGTACAAAAGTATTTCATTGCAGCCAGTGCATTTCACACCCACAAAATTATTTCAGTGGTTAACTTGTTGGCTCAGGAGAAAAGTTAAATGAAATCAAGATTAATATCATTCCTTATGATATCAAATCATCTTCCAACTTTCAACAATCCGTTTTAGCAATTTGGTCATAAGCCATTCTTTTTCCGTCATTACAGAGCACCGTGGCACAACTCAATTCCATTCCGAGCCTATGCTTAGTCCTAAAAAAACGGACAAACCCAGAAACTGTGATCAACTTGAAGCTGATTGTTTGATTATGCAAGAATGGGTTGCCATTATTCAAGATTTGGTCCAGAAGCTGATTTTCAGCAAGTAGAGACTGGATATAAAATATAAATATTAAGCTTGGTGTTTGTCCAAAAAAAAAAAAAAATTTTTTTTCAAGCTTAAACAGTTCAATAAAAATGATTTTGATAATTAATTTATCTGATTATTTTGACGTATTTGTGGTCACTTTTCTTTTTTTAGTCATCTACAGTACAAAACTCTACAGATTCTTCAAATATATTGAAAACCGGGATGTTGCCAAATCTGTTTTAAAAGAAAGGGGACTGAAGAAAATAAGATTAGGCATTGAAGGTAAGTGTGTTTTTGTATTAATTCATACCGTAAAATGAATGTCAAAGATAATGAAACAGCAAAAATTGAACTCCAGCATCATCCAACTTACTGTAAATTTTGACTCATGTTGCTAAGTGGTTAGTGGTGATGCTTAGTTGTTAGCACTGTCACAGTTAATATTGCATATTTTATCAGCGTCCAGTATTTTTCAAGTTTTATTTATTTTTTGTACAAATGTTAAAAGCAGCTCTACATTGAAATGTGTTTTGGGAGGCTCAAAAACAAATATGTAAATAACGATAAACAATAAAAATAAACAATATAATATTTTGTGTATATACAAATTTAAGGAAAGGATATAACATTAGACAAATATAAAGTGCCGATTAACCTTATAATCATTTATTTTAGTATGTTTTTGTACGTTTACGTGGTGAAGAATCCTAAATCTTTTATGCATCAAAATATTTTTACCTGCATTTGGAAAGTGGCGGGTGCTAATTTTAAATTCTGGGCGTGTTAAATCACTTATGCAAAACAATAGCTTGGTTTTGGCAACAGTCAGATGATTCTTTCCTTTTCCTGTGTGATTCTGCCCCACGTATAAAGAAACAAAGAAAATGTCTTCAATCCAAATGTATTTAATTAGATTAAGTTCAGGGCTGTTATAACCGAGATTAGAACCTTTTCACTCAGATTGGATCATTTTCATTCCAGAACTGGAAATAGGTTTGTCATTAAAGGATGATCATGTATCAACAACAAACGGGTTAAAGCGGTTCTAAGAAGTGTTTAACTAACAGTATTGGGTGTCAGATGCTTAAAGATCTACACAAATCTATACTTACTAAAAATGGTGTATACGTTTGCATGCTATACATGCACGGATTTCATGTAAATAAAGTCACGTGTGGGAGAAAAAATCTTTTTTAGGTTATCCCACTTATAAAGAGAAGGTCAAGAAGCGGCCCGGTGGCAGACCTGAGGTCATCTACAACTACGTCCAACGGCCCTTCATTCGGATGTCCTGGGAGAAAGAAGAGGGCAAGAGCCGGCACGTGGACTTCCAGTGCGTTAAGAGCAAATCCATCACTAACTTGGCTGCAGCTGCCGCCGACATTCCACAGGACCAGCTGGTGGCGCTGCACCCGGGGCCTCAGGTGGACGAGCTGGACATTCTACCCAATCAGCCTGCACCAGGACTCCACAACAGCAACAACTGCACCGAGCCTGACCCCGACTCTGCCTCGCCTGCACTCTGAATGCACTCTCTCCCCATCCTCCTCCTCTTTATTCTGCCTCTCCTCTCCTAAAGCATGCTGCAGCATGATGCGAGAGTAAAACCGTAAACCAGTTTGCCTTCTGCTCTTCCTTCCTCAGCCTTAGAGCCTCATCAAGATGGTCTACTGTACAAAACAACACCCTAATTGGGACTCGGGATACTGACATTTTCTATTTGTTTTTATTTGTTGTTGTTTTTTCACTTGACCAAAGGATTTTTTTTATTAATTATTATTTACTGTTTCGAATGACCTCACTTATTTTGTAATTGGGCTTATATTATCGTTATTGTTTAATATTATTTTTTGTATTATTTGCTTTATATTATTATTATTAATGATTTACCAGATTTTATTTTATTTGTGATAATATAAGTTTGTGATGTAACCTGGGCGGTACCACTGTGTTACTTTTATGAGTATATTGGAAACCTGGTTCCCAGTCCCAGTTCCTGTTTCTCCTTAAAGCTCCTTTGCATCCCAGAAGCCAAAGGGAGTCGTGTCTGTTTGCCTGGTGAATGAATGCAGTGTTACGTTTGTGGTCAGAATTCCACTGTTCAGAGTTCGAAATTCATTGTGTTAATAAAGTCGTTAAACGCAAGATCGTGTGGTTAAAACACACGCAGTTTCCATGCTTTCCGTGTTCCGAGTATGTCAATGTTGCACCGGGAAAGCCGATCCTTCCAATGCATACCACGAGCCAAAATAAACATTACGTCAACTGCTTTTCATAGCTCAGGCTGTGGCCTTTTTTTATTTGCATCAGTCGGCTGTCAGCATGCACTCGTTTATTGTGGGAGGATATATAAGACTCATTATAGTTGTGCAGCGGTTGGCCATAACAGAAACGCCACTTCTGAATAAAGTGTGAAGTGAGTAAATAGAAAATAAACATTGCTGCACATGACCTGGAGCAACTAAGAAATAAAAAGCACTTTCTGATATTAGATTTTAAATGAATGTGATGCCAAGTTTTTTTGTTTTTAAGTCGATGACTGAACTTTAGGGCTGTTATAAGATTCTGTTAAATAATGTCATTTTAAACATTTTATGAATAAGTGTTAATGAAACCATGCAAACAAATTACAAATCGAATGAGCTTGGTGTAAAGCAAAGAAAGTGTTTTATTTGCCAGCATATTGATCTCTCTAAACGTATATAGAACTTGTGCAAACGACATTCAGAAATTAATCTACTTCAACTATTAGCGTTTAAAAAAAAAACAAATGTATTATTTGTTGTTTTATTGCTGCTTATCCTATTCTGTATAATAGGCTTGGATAATACGCTAAACACCTGAACAGGTTGCCAGTCTGTTGCTGTAGAGTTGTATAGAGACGAACACACGCATGCAGGACAGTGTCTCCAATTAACCTGACTGCTTGTCTTTGGACTGTCGGACAGTAACCCAGAGCATGCAGAATCCATACAGAAAGTCTCATCTGGGAATCGAACCCTGTGAGGTGACATTTTTAATCACTACGCCACCTTGCAGCCCATATATGCAATATAGTTTTTTTTAAATAACATAAAACGAACAATCAAACAAATTCTTGATCAGTTCTACTCGGAAGCAAATTTAACCATGGTGCATTGCGACATGTAGACAGGCTTGTTATTACTGCTTAGTTGTTTGATCTGGAGAATGTGGAGCTTCCTTCAGCTTCCTCACAAGATGGCAGCAAAGTAACATCTCGTGTGTTTCAGCAGCTACACATACAGCATTTAGACTGTCTACCTTTAGATTGTTTTGTTTATTATTATCTATTTAACTGTCTTATATATTTATTAAATTAATATTTAGTTACAGTTTTCAGTTTTGGAGAGACACGGTGGCTTAATGGTTAGCGCTGTTACTTCACAGCAAGAAGTCCTGTGATCGGTTCCCGGGTCAGGTGATCCGGGGCTTTCTATATGAGCTTTGCATGTTCTCACTGTGCCTACTTGGCTTGCGTCCTGTTTGTTTCTGTTCTCTGCAAAAGATTTGCAACCTGTTCAGGTGTTTAGTGTATTGACCTTAAATTGGAATGAGGTGGTAAAACTAGACGATAAATGGATGTCCAGTTCTTGATAAGTGTAATTTTATTCTTTATTCTTCACAGGAAACTAAGAACTATTACCGTAATTCCACATTAGTTATTTATGCTGAATGCCCTTCCTGACACAAGCCTCCCTATTTATTCAAGCTTAGGACCACTCCTGGTTAATGCATCCCAGTGGTTCAATACCTATTGGACAAATCAGTGTCCCCAGTTACCCTGGAGGTTTTTCGGCTGTGGCAGGAAATCATAGCAGCCAAAAGAAACCCCTGAAGACAGGAGGAGAAACACACTCATGCTGCCCCTAGGGGAAATAAAGGTGTAGGATCCACAAGTCTATGATTAAATCAAGGTCTGGACATCGTCTCTACATAATGACCCAGTTGAGGTCCAATGTGCGTTTCTTTACCCAGAAATATCACATATGTCTCTGAAAACATCCCTTCAACATCGTCTGACCAGAGCTTGTTTGGTAGCAGTCACTCATAATTTTTAAAATTTGACTCAAGTGATCAACAAGTCACTGACTGTTAGGTACCTAAGCAGTTAGTTGTCTTGTCTGTCTTTTCGCTTGCGGACAGAATGTGAAAAAGCTTCATTATACCCTCAGTATAGGCAGGGAAGTCCCTTTAATGTCTGGATGTCACACAAAACCAAAGCTTCTGGACTACAATCTTCAGTGTGTGAGGCCTTAATGGTCGTGGTTGGTAACTACTGCTAAGGCTTTTTGTTTCTCACAGTGAGTGATGAGCGTGTGACAGCTCTTTTAGACAGAAACAAAAAGTGATCTCCCCCCCCTTCGGTTAAGCAGGAGACGGACGAGCCGTGAACAAACATACATCTGAATGAGAAGTGCATCAGTGAAGCTGACCGCCAAACGTGACTCATAGCACACTAATGCAAAAATCAATAAGTCAAACCGAGTAATCCTAATTTATTACAGAAGCCTTAACGATCTCTTGTAGATAGATGAGCATGTAGGTGAGGATTAATGACAGATTATGGTATTTTAGTTGTTCTATGAAATGGAATTTGAAAAATCATCTACAAACAATAAAAGTTCAAAGTTATTTTTGAGCAACCTGTTTTCTGACATTGGAATATCACAGAATTAAGCAGTTAATCCACAAAAATCTGCACACATTGGTATACTTTTTACAAATGAACCACTGATTCCACCAGTTAGTTTTTATACCGGGTGGATAATTGACCCTTAAGACCCAAAAGATCGGGTCACCGACACCTTTGGATTGAATATCGAAAGACTCTTTGACAGCAACTGTACATTATGTATCAGTTGTATATGTATTTTCATTTTTTAGCTTCATATTATTGACAAATATTGCAATTGTTAGTTCAGTTGGCTGGTTGGATGGATAAGTGGATGGATGGACAGACCAACTGATGGATGAGTAGAATAAATAAAACATCACATTTTTGACGATATCAAATACAACAGTCTAATGGTTATAAATGGTCATTTTAGTTGTAGGAGGTGGTTGGTTGGATGGATGGTTGGATAAGTAAATAGAAGATAGATGCACAGTAGGTACAATAAATATTTAAACATACCATTTTTGACAGTAGTCGTTCACATTAGCCGTACAAGTACACAACAAGAACAGCTCACTAGATTGTCTTTTACAGTACATGATTTGCAATGCTAGTTACAACCAGGTATAGTTTATGTTTTATCAAGCTAATTACAAGCTGGGCAACACAGGTTGAACCTTTTAAATACTTTAAAGTCCTTAATCATTTTACATTTCTTTAAGTAATAAAGGAATTAATGGTTTGATTACAACCCCCAAGTTTAGCCAGAATAAAATTAAACTGGTGTGTTTCATCTTACTCGAATGCTGACATTCTTTGCAAGGATCACATCTAAATATTTTAAACAGACAGTGTGTAGAAGCAAAGCTGTTTCTCAAGAATGAACCAGATACCGTAAACCACACTCTCACCTTACCCAAGTCTCTGAATCCTAAACGGTTCAGTTACAGTGGTAAGCAGGGTAATGTGACATGGTTCTTTGTGAGATTGGAGAGCACTCTGTGTGCACTGTGCAGTGAAACATAAAAGGTTTGTTTGGCATTAAATGAGTTATAGCGAGATGTTTCACAAATAATGTTAAGTTAAACTGTTACTTCTTAATAGCTTAACGAATTTGTAATGCAGTTCTTTGCACAAAATTATTTTTGCATAAACATATAATAGTGGCCATAAACTCTGCACACTAAATCTCCATAAAAATAAATCCTTATCAACTGTTCTTGGGCTGGAAGAAGGTGCTAAACATCTCTTCTTGTGTGGTTTTCCAATACCTGTAACTGTACCACTCGTCTCAGTGATGAGTGGTACCTGGGAAGTTTTAATGCCAATCAGGTTATTACATGAAGTCATAACAGTTTTTTATAATTTACAGAAAATTAATAGATGGATTTTATTCAAACTTAGAACGTTTAAAGGAGCAGTAGAGACCCACATGAAATTACCAAGACACACAATTTTTTTTTTTGCATAATAAAAAATTTGTTGCTTTAGGTTGTTTATAGTAATTTGCTATGTTTTTTGATAATGTGCTAATTTGAAATACTAAAGAAACACGTTGTTTTAAAAAACCTTCCGTCACCCAGCACCACTTCAGAAAGAATCCCAAGAGCCTTTGCTGTCAAATTCCTTATTAGCTTCTTTGAGTCTCCCAGCAGTTACACGAGAAACATGAGCTTGTCCTGAAAGTGGCCTTTTCTTCTTATCTAATCCAGCACTAATTACTTTCTCAGGCCAGAGACATCTGGACAGTACGGACATCGGAGAGAAAGAAAATGTACATGTATGCTGTTGAAGACATATGGTTTAAGGTTTGTTAATGCAAATTATTGTATTTTAAACATTTATTTCAGTGCTCAAATGCTGTCTCAAATTGCTCGTTTTATTTTTCATTTTCACCATCACCAGCAGATGCTTTTCATGCAATATTAATATTCCAATCCTTCTTTGCACTTGTTTCTTTGTCCTGTTGTTTGTGGCTAGATCACTAATGAAGGCAGGGTTTGAGAATGACTTTCATTCAACTCACCAAAACATGCGCGGTCCTGCAGGGAAGCAAACATTCATGTCAATGGACTGACCCGCTCAAGTGCACTTTACCCAAATCGGTGCGTATAATTGGGGTGCAGAGCCAGGAGGACACATTCCACGCATGGAGTGTGATTGGTGAAACAAAGAGGTCGACTCATTAAAACATGGCTGGTGAGAGGTGAGTCAGATTGGATTGGATTGCTGTTAAAATTCAAGTAAAGTTCCTAATGAGAGTTGAAAAGTTTGTGTGGGTGAATAGACATGTAGCTGCTATTGGGAGGTCGTGTTCATTCAACGACTGTAGTGATTGGAGGGGTTAAAATTGGACTTTGAAACCGATTATGGAAGTTTTCACCTGGTTCAAAGAGGCCCCTCAAACGGCCCCTTGCTTTGAGAATCATTACAGGACAAAGAAATGGGTGTGGTGTCAGAAACACATTTAACATGGCCATGCCAGAAGACCATCAATCACTGAACTGCAAACAGTCAAGTTCTCTAGTAAATAACTAAACCTTGTTGTGCTACATACCAGCATTTTATAAATTGTGTAAATTTCAAACAGTATTGCACATAACACAATCCAATGCAGCATAATTCTAGTGTAGTCTAGTGGGTAGAGCGTTGGGCTGAGAACCCAAAGGTTGGGGGTTCAAATCCAGGCTCTGCTACACTCCGCTACACTGCTGGGTCCTTGAGCAAGACCCTTA
>JAOTRQ010000003.1:1839075-1866193 GCA_028565875.1 Hoplisoma paleatum | reverse complement strand
ATTAAGCGATCGCTATATTATATATATTGTACATTTCTAATTTACACCAATGCAAATGTGATTTAAAAAAGAATCGCAACAAAAAAAAAATTTAATTCATTGGTAACTTTCACTATTATGAGCTGTTTTTAGAACAGGCCCGCGGGCACCACGTTGGTGACCCCTGTTCTAGTTGTTTGTTACATCACTTGGTAATTCGGTCTAATAGGGAAGAACTTTTCCTTGAGGTTTGGGAATTCACCTGCATACACAAGCATGATAGATATTGAATGTTATCTCATGTTTACAAATTGGTAAATGTTCTTCTCGTCCCCCTATCATGTAGCACAAGTAAGGGTTTGGGGGACAGATTGCTAACATTAGCTATACAATACAATATTTGTATTATAAGTACATGTATTACATTTGCCTGATATAGCAGATCAAGTATAAAATTCATGAAGTAAATTATATACTTTCTCTTTTTGTGACAAGAAATCGTGGAAGAAAGAAGAGCCTGTGTCTTCGTGTGCTCGAAGCAAGGTCAATCAGATTGGAGCGTATGGTCAGAAACACAATCTGCTCCACATATAATGTTTCTTCATTTAACAGGATTTAACAGAAAAGTAAACTGAAGTAAAATAGAATGGCTCCGTCATTCCCTATCATGTCCTTGGAATAACTAATCACTTCTCACTTTCCATGCATTTAATTTTTTTTATTTTTATTCCAACACCCTGTCGGGGTCATTAGAAAATGCTTAGTAGGCACATACCCAGTCGGAATGTAATATGAATAGTAGATAGTGATGCATGGTAGTATGTGCCAATCATGCAACAATACATTGTATGTTACATCTATCTATATAAATGAGTCCTAACTCACTCACTCACTCACTCACTCACTGACTAATTACTAATTACAGGAAACCTGCCAACGAACTAAATGACTACACCAAAGAGCATTAAGTCTGAGAGCTTTTCTGAATCAGTGGATTTTTAACCTCATTAGATATCCATCCGTGAGGAAGTGGAGTAGTGTCTTATAAAGCCAAGACTTGATTATCTTCGTGTGTGGCTCACCCAGGCGTGGCTAACAAGCTGAGATCAATTTATCCAGACAATTTATCCAGAGGTTTGTGAGGATTTGCTCCAGCATTGAAATGTGCACATTAACAGGCAGGAAATATTACCAGCCTGCTGTCTGAATGATCTCGTTGTGATGCCCCCGGCTTACAACGATTAGGAGATAATCAGAAAACATTGTGCTAATTTATTTTTTCCACTACCAAAAACATCCTTCTTATTTATAATGTGTTACATCTCAATTATCACTATTATAAAACATCTTATTGATTACTGACAAAAAAGATAAAGTGCCTACTAGATACATCGACCATTATGACTGCTGTAAAGTAAATAGAGCAAATAGAGCCGTGATTGCTTTGTGGTTACTGGGCTAGAGATCAGAAGGTTGCCTGTTAAATAGTACAAGTATACAAATTAGGTTGACCTATATTTAATCAATGGATTTTTTCTATGCTCATTTATAATTAATTGCATAAATTAATTTTTATTCAATAAAATTACCTTGAGAAATAAGATTTTTTATCATTAAGGTATTATGAATTATTTTGATTTGACTATTTAAAAGCATTGTTGATATTTCAGTAAGTACAATTAAATAAAATTATATTCTAAAATACTAATTGTAATAAGTATACTTAGCAATAACATTAAATTAAATAATTTACGGAGTTTACACCTGCTTCATTACAAATGTAAGCAGCTCATGTATGTTTGTGCATGTATGAAGTGATGATCACAACTTTTTTTGCAACTAGTGCAGTTGATACAACGTAGTAGATGTTTTTTATCATCTTTATTCATCCATTAACTAAACCTAACACACAATATTATTACACAAGGAATGACAACTGAACATTAATCCCTTCTGAAGATTATCACTGAAGTTCAACTGGCAGTTGATCCGTAAAATTTCTGCTTCCTCCCCCACCTTGACCTCAGCTAATTGTGTGTGTGTGTGTGTGTGTGTGTGTGTGTGTGTGTGTGTGTGTGTGTGTGTGTGTGTGTGTGTGTGTGTGTGTTAGCTAATTCTGCAGGAATGCACTCATAGCAGTGAGTATGCTTCTATTTTAAAAGACATCAAGATTTAAGGTTCTAAGTTGGGACCTATTGTCGCTTTAGAAGAATTACCAACATTGGTTTGTAAGTAGAATGTCATGAAAATGTCTTTGTGAGTAATGTTTATAATTTTGCTTTGAATTTCTCTTCATTCTTTCATTAATAATGTTTTCCACTATAATTTTTAAAATTGTAATGATACATTTGAACACCATTAAGTAATTGTTTTTTGATGTTTATCTGGATTATTTTGTGAAATCCGAAGTTTTGATAAATTTAAAGTTCATAATACAATCTGAGAAAAATCCATTCTTAAAGTGATTGCACCGTGTCTTTGTTCACAAAGTTACCAGTCTTAAACTTAACCCCATTAAATACATTCATCTTTAAATACATTGAATACACACATCTTTAAAATATTTTTTAACATTGATTTCTTGCCAGTACATTGCTTCATCTTTCAATGCTCTTGGCAACAACCTAAAATACCAAATCTATTTCAATGCCCATTGGTAGGTGTTCCCACACTTTTAGCCACATAAGGTATACATCTCACGATATATACTATAATATTGTTGCAGTGATTGATGGTACCTCAGCAGGAAGAGTTTCAGTATGTAGGTGATTTTCCCCATGGGGCTGATCTGCTATCTGCTAAAAAGTTTGTAAAAGACCTACACACATACTGATTTCCGCCCAGTCAAGGGTAGCTGAAATTCCTTTCTGCATCAGTACACCCAAACATAGTGAACCTGGGTGGCTGCATTAACACATCACACTGACAAACGATGAACGTTCACACATGCCCTGAAATCAGTGCTTAAGCTTAAGGAATGCATTTTTGATATGAAAATTAAGAAATAATATAAAAATAGAATGCAATTATTGTTGAATAATTGAATTCATGATCTGTTATTTGCTGATTCTGTTACTTTATCCTTTGAGTCTCTGCAGTTGATATTAGCTCATATTTGAAATAGAAAGCTTACAGCGCTTTAGGGTATTTAGTAGAAATACAATGTATAATATGTGAAATGTAATACTTTTTGTAAGATAATCCAGCGCATCAGTGCTCTATGGTGCCTACATAAAGACATTACACTATACATTGAAATCTCAAACCTTTATCTTCAGAATACTTTAAAATAATATCATCCTATAAATAACCTGGACTATCAAATACAACATTCTCACTCATTATATGAACAACTTTTGTATTTCATTTGATTTTACTCTAGAGTTTACAGCAGTGCCACCGGTCTGTGAATGAACACTGAAATGACCTATTTTACATTTAATTTAGATCGTTTACAACATTATTTATGTGTAAAAACCAGGGTGCATACACAGTACAAACAAACGGCAGCTAAACACAATTGTCATTTGTCATCAATCTACCCTGTGCAACAGAACACCTGGGTTATAAAACCCACAGTAAATCATTTCAGACTGACAAAACAATGCTATCAACCTGCTCCACTGGTTAAGCACGAGGTTTTGTTTTTTAATTACTGTTGGCACAGTGAGATTTTTGGCAGAATTAAAACTTAAATGTCTTGCAATATTTTTAAAGACTAAATGGTTTATTGACTGATTTCTACTAGTGGTGGAAGTATTGATCGAAATATTGATATTGTGGATACCAAAGTGCTTTAAATGTAATAATGTATCAATGCCGAAATTTAATAATAATATATATAGTATTGCAGAAATTTAGAAACTGAGCGTTTAAATCACTGATTACTTCAACAATGAGGCGCAGACATTCCGCCACCGACCAAAGAGCAACTTCAGCAATTATTAAATTTAGAATGATCACAAAACCAATATGTTATGCTGACTGGTATTGGCAGTGGATTAATAGACATGCATCATTGCAAACAAGTTTGTCTGTTTGTTTATTAGGATTATAACGTTTTCTCTATGGTAATAGTCAAGACAGGAACAGAGTGTTACTAATTTCACACGGTTCATCACTTCACAGGATTATATCAAACACAGTCAAGAACAATGTTGTGTCGCCAGTTTGCATGTTTTGTAGACTGTTGGATGAAACTGGAGAACCTGGGATAAACCCACTCAGGAAGATCTATGTCCAGGAATAAAATACATTTTAACGGTGAAGCAACATTGATTCTCGTGTTTGTCCTACATGTAACATGTACTTTCCCGATTTTCTGAATCTTTTATATCATTTGTTTAAAATAGTGGAAGAGCTATATCATTTACAATAATGTGGAATTTATAAAATGTAACCTAGTTGGTAAGGTACAGGACTAGAATGCAAAAGGTTTGTCATTGTTTGGCCCTTAAGTACAACCTTAACCCTTAATTGTTAAGATTGGAATTCACTTTAGATAAAATGTAAATAATTTGCTATGAACTACAGGCTACTGGGCCATAAAACATTAACGTCTGCAAAGCTTTTGCCTTTGGTTTAAAATTAATGAAACCCTAAAGGTTTCACAGATGGAACTTGAATATTTTATAATTCACTTTTGGTATGTTTCAGATCTCAAAATTGGTTTCTATTCACAAAACACAATGACTGTAAAAACTGTATTTATGCATAATAGAACAGTTTTTCAATGCTTCTGGTGTTTATGTGAAGAAAGTTATGATGTTTTAACATTGCTAAACTACCTGTTGATGTATTTCTTGTCAGTCTTTGTACGATCTTGGTTTCATTCTTTTACTGTTCCGGAACATTTGATTACATATACAGCAAACAACACAAATAGTTGGTGGTGTGTGAAATTCTACAGTGTCATTTTACTTTTTATCACCTCCCAATTCCTGCCATTCCTATCATCTCTATTGTCACTGAGATTGTAGTTCTGGACTTCTCTGTGCTTGTATAAATGGAGCTGGTTTGACAGCAACCTTCGGAAAGTTTAATCGGTTGTATTTGTTTCAAGTAAGAATAAAGGTTTTACATATATTTTATTTACAGCTCTTAGAATCAAGATTTACTTTCACAAATGCTCCATGCAAGGTTTGTGTCATGCTTACTTGAATGTGAGTGATGAGGTGTAATTCGATCTGACGTCTCTACCTCGGCCTATCTCACAGAGCTTGTTATCCACTGAAAGATGCAATTACAGAGTCTCTTCAGCTAGTCTGCTACACCTCCCATTTAACTCCATTAGAATCCATCACACAGTAATAAATGTGTTAACCACACTTGGTACAGCTAAAAAAAGTTGAAACATTTTGAGATCATGTTTATCAATGAACCTTGGCTGTCTTGTCAAACCTTGGCTGTCTTGTCTTTGACAATCTTGTCAAACTAGATGAAATCCTTTCTTTTTTCTGCTTGTAAGATTATGTCAATGCTCATAATAATGTGCCCGATCAGTGTTTTTATGCATTGTGAAGCAACAAATACCTTAAACACACACGAAGCATCTTCTTTTCAGTTAATTAAATTGTTTCATACTGATGTAGATGATTAAATGAGTCATTATAGGGTGAATAAAAGTTCTCTCGGAAACTCTTGTAGTCTGCACAGGGAAAACCGCACTTGCAAGTTCATGAGTCAGCACACCGAACCTGTTACTGACTAGTCTTGCTTTATAGCAAACATTAGGGCTACTATATAGGGACACTCCTCCATTAGAGATCAGCAGTGGCGTTTCAGTTTGGTGGTAAACACTGCAGCACTCAGAAAGAATAAAACTGCTTCTCTTCTGTGTTAGTTTGAGTCTGCTTTATTGACAGTAGATCTAAATGAAAGATTGTTTAAAAATAACAGAATAAACATAAACCTGTTATATGTCCTAAAAAGTTTACCTTACATTTATAATTCTGTGTAAAATCTATAATACTGGAATAGGACTAATACTGGAGAAAATGTTATTATATGGAATCAACATCAACAGGGCAGAGATAGCTTAGTAGTTAAAGTATTGGGTTGGCGTTTAAAAGGGTGCTGGTTCAAGCCCCACTACCACCATGTTGGCATTGTTAAGACCCTTAATCCAACATTGTTAAAAAAGGTGTACTGTTGTACTTGTAAGTCAACTTGGATAAAGAAAAATGCTAAAAATGTAAATGTAATGTAATATCTTCAGCAGCAGCCCATCTTTGCAAGAGTAAACATTTTCTCCACGGCTGTAGGGGGAGCCTCGTAAGAAAACCAACCAAGAGAAAGTTGCATAATGTGCTTTGAATGTCTTACATCCGAAACTATAAAGACAGAATATGTCCTAATTCCCACAGACACACAACTCTTGTGAACTTGCGGACAGTTATCGCTTTGGCAAGCGTTGTACACAGTCAATCAGGTGTCCACATACTTTCGGCCATATACCATACAAAGCAGCAATAAATCTATCCCTCTGTGAATGTACGTCAGAATTAAGATTTATTTTTGATAGCACAAACAACAGGTCAGAATGGTCCAGGTGGGATTTCATCATCTTAACAGCAAAATCCCCAATGCTTCGTTATCAGTTTAAACTTTTATTTTTGTTACTCTGGATATAAATAAATATTCCCTCAGTGTACATTTAACACTGAGGAATTCTGCCGATAACTCTCACACCAAACACAGAAGCAAATTTAAATGTAGCTATAAGTCAAAGCTCATGTCTATAATGGAAGATAGAAAAATAAATCATTCAGTTACTCAGGAACATCATTCGATTCACATCACAATTTAAAATACACTATTTCTTTTAAGTTCTTGTGTAACATCAGATGTAAGTTTTATGACTCGTTTTAAAACTATAAAACTTCTTATTTTAAATGCATCGCCTCAGTAGTGAATATGTGCATGTGAGATTTAATGCAGAATGGATCTGGATCTGATTTAACAGGTTTATCCACAGTTAAGTGATCTGTTTTATGACCTTTATGCATGTGATGACAACTGCCACAATGCACGCTTTGGTGCAGCAGATATACTTAGTGTACTTTTTTAAATATGTTGTTGAAACCTGATCAGACCATCCTCAACACTCACCCGAGGTATGTTGTTTACAAAGCATCTACGAAGAAATATCGGTCAGGAATATACATTTTTAATTATACTTTTTCAACATAAAGGCAAGAGTAAACAGTGAACTGAAATGTGTGCTGATAGGTATTTATGTGTAATGAATCATTTTAAATATTGGTCAAAATAACAAGATTAGGACCTCACGTATGTTCATATGTCCAACCAGGACCTGAGCTGTTTCCTTCTTTCCTAGCTTTCTTTGTCCAGGAATGAGGTTGTCACATGCTGGACATGGTGGACGCTTCATTTCCTTAATTTTTTAATATATATTGCCTGTTTTTTTTGCTTATGTTTATTTATTTTAGTTCTCATTTTATCCTCTAGAATCCTCTAACTTCACATGGGATGTGTGCTTCATCTGGAGTGTCTGACCTGCCCTATAATATACGGCTAAAAAATAGACTTTAAACCTGCCAAAACTTTAAACCTGCCTGAATTGTTTTTGGAAAGTAACGGAAGAGCTAAAGAAGTGTGATCACTTGTTTAATGCCCCTCTATAGCCAAGTTTTGCAGTGTCTCATGGGGGGAGGGAAGCTCATGCTACAGTCGGGTATTGCAGTGTCTCATGGGCTGATGGAAACTAAATGTGCATCCTAACTCGGTAATAAATGTTTTCTGTGTTAGATTTAACCGTAAACATCGTTGTAGCTAGATGGAAATGCACTTGTACCTTGATTAAATCTCTTAACCAGATGGTAAAGCTGGGACTTGGGAAGTTTTGGGAATTTGACGACCGTGACAGAGAAACATTCTTGCAACCAACTATGAGTTAAGCTCATGAAATTCAGAGGCAAAAATGTTGTTCATTTCATAAATCTTTACACATTTTAAAACAAGCAGCACAGTAGTCATTAAATAAAACCTACAGTGCACAGTACGGGTTATTTTAGTCGTAGGATGGTTTGTGTAAAAAGGACCATATTTAAAATAATAGAAACACATTACTCACTGTGAAAATGAATATAACGGTGATGGGACAATAAACGGCGAAGTTTTTAGGGATTAGAAAATGTCAAAAAGACTTTTCAGTACAACCTCCTGCACCACAATAACAATGTTTAACAATGTCATTGCTGTATTTTCATAGTAAAACGTACAAAAACCAGCTTATCAGCAACAGCTAATAATGATTTGATCCTTTAAATTATGAAGTACAGGATTTATTAAATACAGGCGATTTCGAAAGCATGCGAAACAGAGTCTAATGTATAATCTATAAAGACTGTCGCATCACATACAAATCTCTACACAATTTTAATCAGTTTAATATTCACTGTTAAAAATTCTCTTTCACAGCACAACATTATGCAATGATCCAAACGGCATTATTTCAAATATGTACATCGAATCTGATATCTGACTTATTATCTCCTCTAGGAGAATTTTGTCTCAGTATTACTATACTAGTGACTCACAAATGGGGGCGATATCTGAGTCCTGGCTGTGCATCGAGCTCAGTCCTGTGTCCGAATCGTCATCATTGGAGTTACATTCTTTGGCATTACATGCAAGTCCTCGGGCTTGTTCAACCCACACAGGATTTGTACTTATAGTTGGTATCTGCGAGGATTCCTTTACAGCTGTACCACTTTCCTGTCCAACGCACCCTTCTACCGCCTTCTGTTCCCTTTCTAAACCCATCGTGTCCACTTTCTCAAGCAAATCTCGTATTTCTTTGTCCTTTGCTCCCCAAATTTCCTGCGTCGTGTCTAGGTCACTCCAGACTGCTTCTAAATCTGTGTTAATCCTGAGCCCAGCGTATAAACTGGTGTCTAGTTGAGTCTTAATTCGCTCCTCTTCCAGAAAGAGGTCATCATCTGGCAGTATGTCAAATGTCAAAAAATCACAGTTGTTCATTTCATTCTCCAAAGTGACCAACTGGTCGTTTTTCAAGCCCTTATCTCGCAAATCTTGTCTGCGTTTCATCCACCTTTGGTTCAGCTCTTCTTGGATGTCTCGAGCGATGCTGTCCAAAAGCGCATGGTGTCCGGTGAGCTTCTCCTGAAGCATAATAACCTCCTCACACTTTTCGGCATACTCCTCCAGCTGATTGAGTATCTCTTGCTCTGAATCATTTTCATTCTGACCAGAGGTATCTGATCCTACCAGATACGTCTCTTGTACGTAATTGGCACCATGAGCTTTCACTCTATCGAGATGCACTTTGGCTTCATACAGTTCGATCTCACGGTCCAGTTCCTGGATACGTTCTACCTGCTGCCTTATGGTGTGATCTTGAGAGACGACCAGATGAACCAGAGTCTCCATCCTCTCAGCATCCTTGCTCAGAGCCCGAGCACGTCTCCGGTTGATCCGCTCCAGCTTCCTGAAGGCTTTTCGAACCACACGCCGCTGCTTTTCAGGAGACAGCTCCATGGTGGCCCGGTGGACCGTGCCCTGAAGAGGGTTCTGCCGGCTGGGCACAAGGCGTGCCTCGGCACTGCGTGGAGCACTGCTGGGTAAGGATGCATCCTGTTTGACCAGTACAAATCGTACGTTCTCCTGCTCATCGCCCCACGCGTTCCACAGACGCAGGATCTTGGTCTTATTGGGCAGCACGCGCTCAAATCCACGCCACTTCTCCACCATGCAAAAAGATCTGCCGTGTAAGTTCTTCTCCTCCAGAAGGACTTTAATAACATCTGAACACGTGGTGCGTTTAGACAGACCAGATACAACTTTCTCCTCCCGGCAGACCCAAACAGAGATCTTGCTCTCTTCAGCCTCCATCTCTCACCCTCCGGCGCACCGGCGCATCCACAGGAAAGTTTGCACGTGCACCAAAAAGTAATTAATTCCAGTCGGATGTAAGAAAGAATGTTTAGAAATTGTACATAAATCCCACAAACAGTCTTAAACATGTAAACTATCCACTCGGTCCTGGGTGCAGATTATCGCCAGACCCTGGCAGGAGCGCGCGTGCACTCTCTCTCTCTCTTTCTCACTCACTCACTCACTCAGCGGAGTGTCGTTGCGCACTTGCCTTAATGACGCAACAGAAAAACCACGCCCACTAACTACAGCGCTTGCATTATAATTTCATTATATATAACTTCTTTTTAATAAAAATTATACTATCCAGAAATGATACTTTAAATATAATTCTGCTCTATTTTATAGATTTCAAGATAGTAAGAACAATTTTTTTCTCAAATACCTTTATATAGGTTATTATTGTAGTTTTATTATTTTATTATAAGATGATTTTACTTAATCAACACATTATGTAAGTGTACAGTGATAATAACAATTATTATTTAAATGTTATTATTGCACAATATTTCTTTTGTGTGGTTGTTTGTGTTAGATCGGATTTTATTTTCTCGATTAGTGCAGTTAAATAAACCTTTATAAAACAATCATTATTGATGACTGAGGGAATAAAACAATCTGCTCTGTGATGTCGTTTTAGCGCCGAGTCGTTCACTGCCGGCAGTTTGAATTAGTTGAACAATTTCGCCCCCTAGTGTCTCTAAAGCGTCATTTCATCCTTAATGAAGAAAATAACTGGAATTGTTTAGGTGTCATTTTTTTTGGCAATTTGACAACTATAGCAAACAGACTGATGTAAAAGGTGCCTATTGATCTAAATATGTATCTATTAAACATTTTAATACAAGTATTTGTTCCTTGTTGTATTACTATAATAATACAGTATAGTAATAGAATAATATAACAGACTCTCATAAAATATTTTCAACATAACACACATACAAACCTGATTTTGACACCTGATTAAAAGTCAATAATTCAACATCTTTTAATAAGCCAACAAGTAAGATTTTATTTAAATTAGTAAAATATAATTTATATGTGTGACTGTGCAATCATTGGACACACTGGAACCCAATGGTTATTTTGCAGCGTATTAAATTTAGGGTTAGATTTAGGGATAAAATAGCATTTATATCTAATCATTATTTTTCAGTTACTGGTTAAGGATTTTTTTTACAGTGCTATAATCCCTTTATGTGGATTATATAATGATATATATATATGATTATAAGTGAATGAATAAATAAGTAAATGAATGGATCATTGTTAGTGTTTCCAGCATATAAATGCAAGGATTTTTTTCTTATTTATTCAATATGGTTTACATACAAAGTGTCTAGAAAGCTACAAAAAATCTACCACTTTATCCAGAAGGCATTGAAAATGTTAAAGAGTAAAGACAAAACCATATGCAGTAAAACACATACACATAGCAGAATTATTCTTCTCTCGACTTTGCTCCACACTCCACCATCATTAAGATAATAAAAGATTTTGCGCCTTTGTACCAAGAAAAGCCAGATTATATAATTTTATACAAAGCACCTTTTTACAAAAAAATCTCTGCACACAAACTCAATAGTCTTTTTTTAAATGATACTATGCTGAACTAAAGTATAGTTCACTTTAAAGCCAACTTCTTAAAATGGTAACAAACAAAGGAGGTACCAGTACCTACACATAGACAAAAAAAATACAAATTAGAAACAAGAGCTAGACTGCTGACGTGGGTCTACTGCTTTAGTGTACATTAAAAATAATGTTCTTAACATTCATTATATGAAAGATGATCATATGCATCTCCCCGGGAAAAGTGGGGCAGGGGCAGCTGGTATAAGGTGGATCGGATGTATCCAGAGTTGCCAGCAGCGCAGCAGTAACAGCATCACAGCCCAAATAGGCTTCAAATATACTGACGTCATCACAAAAACCATTGTGTACATGTAGAACAGTAATACATGAAAATCTCCATATGTAATCATACATCATGAATGAAAACAGATAGGAAATAAAGGCCAAAAACAATCATTTTCAGGTCCAGAACTGAAAAAAAAACCTCCACAGTTTACGGTACACACAACATACAGATCGAACTATAAAACTATAAATCTGCAAACATGACAACACGGATTGGAATAAAATGTTGGGTAAATAGACTGAACAATAGTATTAGCTGTGCTGAAACAGTGAAGGTCTTGAAAAGAATGAAATATCCACCTCATGTAGTGTTAAATTCTCCCAAAAGTCTTTTATAATTCCAAAAAATATTGGAAAAAAATCTATATTCTCCGATTTATAATTGTTACATATTTTACTATGTCCCTTGTCCTCTAAACGTTTAGCAAGGCATTGTGGTGAATATTCTCCATATATTTGGTTGATAAAACATCCTCATGCAAAATATCTTTTCTAAGCTGGAAAATCAACCAAAGGCACTTGATTGCTACAGTGCAGATAACGAGGAGGAGATTCGATGTGCCTCCATGGATTTTTGGTTTCTCCAATAAGAAATGCAAAGCCAGTTTGGTAGTGTTGCTAAACATTTTTAGTACGTGTAGTGGTAGTTGAGTTAGTGTGCACTGGCCACATCTCTTATGGAACAATGTATATTCGTAGTGTTTAATTTTTCTTGTATGTATTTAAGTATGTATGTATGTATATGTATAGTCATCCAGTAAGGCACCTGTGCTGGATATAGTTATGCTTTGGCAGTTTTGTTACTGTACAGTTCCTACATGACCAGAAGGTCTTCCAGCTTAGGAAAGAGCTCACAGTTTTAGTGGCGTCTTTTGGAAAATATCACTTAACCCAGGCGGTTAAGGCTCACAGTTTTAGGAGGCCACACCGGCATGGGCATGATACTCAGGGGTAAAGGCAGCAGACATTGGGTTAGTATTCTATAAACAATAAAAACAGGACAGATTAATGGGATGAGCTCAGAATGAAGCTTCCCTGATGTCTTTGAATGATTGTGTTTCATTTGAACTAAAAACAGATTCGCTCTATAAGGCATCTCCCATAAAAATGCAAGTGCTTCAGACAGACTGACAATCGGCTTGCCTTCTGTATTTAACGTAGTGCTTTTAAACCTCTGTGACGTGTTTAATGGTTGAACAATAGCAAGAATCATTCGTAGGAATTCTTATTGCGAGTATTAACTTCATTTTAACCCAAAATTCAAGGTAAATACTTAAAGGGGTTTTATACTTAATTCCCTGAATGTTACAACTAGATTACTGCGAATGTCTAGATTTCAAAAGAATACACATCTGGAGAACCACTTGACAACATTTCTCAAAGACGATATCCAGGCATAGCTGTGTAAATTCCAGAATCTAGAAAATAATAAAAAGAACACTAATAAGTAAAAAAGAGCATGGTACCAAAGGTATCGGCTCCGACTGACTGAATGCAGCCAGATTTTCAAAAACTATTATTGTGTGCTTTTGTCCGTCATAAAACAAGCCTGCTGTTATTATTAAAAGCCTTATTACAATGTTAGAAAAATATTTTGATTTTAGTTGTCATTAAATAAAGTATAGCAGAAAAATGTTGTCTGAGTAAAGTGAACACAGTAGTCCAAAGAAAGGTCTGAACTGATTGTAAAATGGGACAAACTTTAACGCTTTTGTGCATGTGCAATTTTAACATCTGGAATGATGCTTGAATAATTGATAACACAAGACAGCTTTGACTACTGAATATTCCATCCTGGGCTTTTGCACCTATATAAAGTTCAACTAGCTGTTACAAAAAAAAATGAAAGAAATTCTCCAGATGTGGATTCTTGATACGAGATCAGGTCTAAGCCGGTATGACTAATATGTGTTAACTGCATTTCCACCCATAGAATCAACCAGATGTTTTAACATGAAATACTTTTTCTTTGGAAGGATTACAAGTTGTACGTGTGTATATACATTTATACTCTACATAGACATGTTTCTGACTACACATGTACACATTTATAGACATTGTACTACATGAACCATGATAATAAGTCTAAAACTGCTGTAAGGTGAAAACAATCGAAATATTTGTTGTGTAAATGATTTTTTTGATTCAATCTTGGTCAACCTTATATGCTACTGATACTGCCAGTTGATTTATTTGACCTACAGGAAATCCATTAGGCCGCCTTTGAAACCACCTTTTCCTGTAACAAATTGAAAAATAAAGAACGTAATACAACTGTACCGTGTTTCACAGCTGCAGTCGAACAACAAACACATATACATTAAAGACCGAAACGTAAAAACTTTATAACAATAAGCATCACCCGGATGTGAGCTAGAATAGCCATGGGTGAGTGTTAAACTAGAGGCACTGCCACTTTCTTTATTGAGGTTTAGAGTCTATAGGACATGGCTGCTGGCTGACACGAGTTTCATTCCTTCACCAGTCTGTAGATGTGATGCTGAGCGCCGTGCTCACTGTTTGACACCTCAAACACACATGCCATGCACAGCAGGGTCTCCTGTGTGTCTCTGTTTGTGACCACCTGCGGATGAAAAGGAAAATTATTCAAACTAAGGCATCTTTAGAACTCTATATCTATTCCATAGTAACTCTATAGATAAAAGCATGTTAAGAACTCTCGTTCTCTTCTTTAGAAAACTGACTCTCCGCTTTGTACTAGTTCTTCTGAACCAGATGACATTACACACTAAGAAGTAACAACATGATGTCCGAATGTATAGCGAATCAATCCCACACTAATCCAGTCCTTTTTTAAGTTACTGGGTGTTTTATTCATCAATTTCAGGAATTCTGAGAAATAACAGTGCACACCTTACTCAACCCTCCCTCCACACCAAGACCCTCCATAATAGGCTGACACTGGACACTCCTGGATGTCAGGGATGTCTGATGGACACTGGGACTCACCAGTAGGATTGTAAAGTTTTCCAGCACGCTGTTCATCATGTATTTCTCGGGAAGGTGTTTGAGCTTATGGATAAAGTTGATCATATATTCGCACATAGGAGAGCGACTTATCCTGTACACAAAGCGGCCGTTTTCAAAGCGAGCATACTCTGTCTGAAAGAAGGAAAATATATTAGTTATTAAAATATGCCAGTGATTTGGGGCAACACTAAGGTTTTCTGCGTCTCATGAAAACCTCGACATGAACAATGTGAAATACTATTTTTGCAGCTTAAGCCATTTTTTTGTTGTTTTATTATATAAGACAAACTTTACACAATGTTGAAACTGAATTAAAAATAAATATAAAGTAGAAAAAATCTCAAAAACATTTCTCTAAGTATTTGAGAGCAATATAAAATATAAAAAAATGAGCCACTTGGTGATTCATTTATGTTTTCTCATTATTTTTAGCTACAAAAACAACCTATCATTAGAGAAAAGTTCTCAGTGTTCAATATCCCACGATTGTGTATAACAGCTGCCAAATAACATTGTGCATTTTCACTAGAAAATAATGGAAAAGAATCCACAGACAAAAATAAAATATCTACTCTTAAGCAGCTAAATTCCAAAAGATTCATAAGATTTCACATGCAGCAAGCTTACATATAAAATCCTACCTCCACTTTCTCCACCACCTGCTTGCCGAAAGAGCAAACTTTAGTGGAGCAGGTGATGGTCATATTCTCCGGGCTCTCGTATTGACTGGTGACACCATAAAAAGCTCCGGTTTCCTCCTGAATGTTGCAGTTTAAATCAGCCTAGAAGCAACAACAGTGTAAACAAACACAGCTTAAATAATCATTAACTTATCAAAACCCTGCACTAACTTTTCATTTAACGCCGCCATCTAGTGGACATGTAGTGCAGTGCAGGTCCAGATTTCACCGTATTAGATTATAGGTTTCATCATCAAACCCATAACTGTACCCCAGGCGCTGTGGCTAGGACTAACTTATGTGTACAGGGTTAAAAATAGTATTGTAAATTCTAAAGGCCGTCCATGATAAAGACGTTTATGCTGAAAAAGGACAAAAATCTGAAGGTAGTTGCGATCTAGTTGAGAAAATAGCTGCAACCTTTCTGAGATGATAATAGGTGAAATTAGTCTAAAGATGAAGAACAGCTGAGCTATTACATAGCTAAGTACATTTAGGAAGGAATATGGTACATCTTCATTTTTTACATACATAGCTTTATGTTTAGCACCGCAGTGCTCATTCAATGAGCTGTAACAATCCAGACGCATCCATTTAAACAGTGGTCTATCAGTGGCTTTTCAGAGCCGGATGATAAAGAATATATTAAATGCCACATT
Source organism: Hoplisoma paleatum (assembly GCA_028565875.1). Classification (NCBI taxonomy): domain Eukaryota; kingdom Metazoa; phylum Chordata; class Actinopteri; order Siluriformes; family Callichthyidae; genus Hoplisoma; species Hoplisoma paleatum. The sequence goes on along the minus strand of JAOTRQ010000003.1, from coordinate 1,850,046 downwards.
ACGTAAGTGCTATTTCACCTTTGTGAAAAACGTCGGCTCTTAGCGGCGCTTTTTCTTTCATTACAACCCTGTGGTCATTACCAAAATTTAGAAGGACAAAACGGACAAAGAAAACACAAATAATTCTCTCAGGCATGCAGTCCCTTGATTGAAGCAGCCCGCTAGATTGTGATATCATATTCCTGCGATGCATTATTGTTCAGATCCACCGTCGTGTTTGAAATTCAGATCCACTCATCACTTCAAACGGAATCTGAACGGGCTACATCGTGGCCCACTTTGCCGCTTGCTACTAGTTAGCATTTTGTTTAGGGCATAACATATGCAATGTTTTAGCAGCTATTACACTGCAGCCGGATGCTTCTGATTGTCTTAAAATATTAGACTGAATTAGCAAAAGCTTTGATCTGGTACTCATCATACACTTGTAGTGCCAAATACAGCAGATGAGTAGATATAGCATCTGTAAATATTCATGTTCAGCTGGGCAGGTGTTAAAAATTAAACATTGATACGTGTGTGACTGTATATGTTCATATATATAAGTTCAGTGATTCAAATTATACGATTTTTTTTGTGATTTAATGATTGATTAAATGTTAGTGATTTATTAAATAAATTACTTTAAAATAATTACTAAAATAAAATATTAGACTCAAATTTAGTGCTTACCATTATGGTCCAGTATAGAAAATGCAGGGATTTGTATATTTCTCCCTCTACTGTGCATTAAATTACTAAATGGTTTAAAGACTGTAATTTTCCAGAAAGTCAGATGTTGTGAGCAAACAAGTATACAAGTACATTTACATGTCGATATTAATCTGACCCCTAGCATTATAGTTACGGCATACAGTCTGAGTAATTGATGGGTAATGGAATTGCTCGTGGTGGGTCTTGATCTGATGACCTTCTAATTACGATTGGACTTTTGAAGTCCAGTGCCTTAACCGCAAGGCTACTAATGTCTGGAACTTTACTATAATGATTGGGTTTAAGTTTCACACGTACTTTTGGTCATATATGACAGATGTACGATATGAGATCATAATTTTTCACTTCTGCACTGTTTTTTTCTTTAGACATGTTGTTTATTCAGAAATCATGCACAGTAAAAAACTACTCACCCAGAACTTTATGAGAAAGAAGGAATTTTGTGGGCCTTTGGCAAAAAGCTCCTTTAGTCCGCCTTTCTTCTCTGGGAATTTGTCGTAAATCTGACGGATGTCCACCGACTCCAGCAAAGCATCACTGTAGGAGTGATTTGTCTGACCGATGTGTACAAACAGATGCTTGTTATACTGAGGACAAAAAAGCCACAACCCCACAACCATAAAACATGATGCTTTCAAAATGGCAATTCAATTATGTTTAAAGTGATTACTTTTATTATATGCTCTAAGAAACAAAGCATAAACATGAACTTCAAGATAAAATAAAAATAACAGTAAATGTTTCTGGAATTTCTTTTATTATTTTTGTAATATATAATAGTTCATTCATAGTGTCTAGTTGCAATTAGCTTGGTAGGGTGTAATATAAATTAGTGCTCAGGTGACATATCTACTTTACGTGTGGAGAATACTACTTTGGTGTGGTGCTATCGGCCGGCCGGGTGTCTACACAGTCATGATAAGGATCCTGGATACACTGCAGTAAATTTTATGAACTCAAATATTAAGCACTTAATGAACTGGCTTCCTAATCAGAACACGAACTTTTGTACACTGAACAGACCGCTACCTCTGCACATGGACACTGTCCACTAAGCATTCAGACACCAACCATCCCACTAATTTACTACCTGGCCAACTAACTTAGCTGCTCATGTGACATTCATACAGTGTGACTGATGACCAAAAGGTGACCACATTTAGATCCCTGTTAACATCATCGGCACTTGCTCTGGGAGCTTTGGCACCCATTTAATTACAACAATTGCTAAACTGTAATGTGACTAAATTACTTGATTAAAATGTGTGTGTGTGTATGATATGGTAGATGCCATTCCTAACCAAACCTCCCTCCATATTTATCCAGGCATGGGACCGAGATGTCTATTGCAATGGTTTATGTTGTGGTAAGCACAAAGCAGTGTCTCCTGTGTGAGGAAAATAGAGCAACCACAGGAAGCCCATACAGACACACGGAGAACAGGCAACCTTCATACAGAAAAGACCCAGCATGGGGATCAAACCCACGACCTTCTCACTGGGAGGTGACAGTGCTCCCCACATAGCTACTGTGTCAACCAATCTCTAAGAACATACTAAAACCTTTTAAAATGATATCTTAAAAATCTTTAACCTAAACCTTCAATAACTCAAAACCTTCTTAGGTTGTTTGACAAATCATACGTTCAGAGTTCTGGACGATTCAGCCGAACTCGACCCTACCAGCCAGTAAGTGTGATAAATTGAGCTTCAGTTTGATTCGAACAGATACAACCATTTCAACTATGCAGCCACACTTTTGATAAATGGATTGTGTCGTGTTATCAATCGCAGAACACAATCCCTCTCGAGAAGGTTCATAGACTAAATGGATCACTTGCGTCAAAGAAATCATAAAAAAATGTTTCGCTCACACTCAGGGTCAGCATCTCAAGGGACAGAAGCACGTTTGCCTTTCTTGCTGGCCTTGTCTCTTGTCTGGCTACAGAGATACACGACCTAGCATACTTTGAGACTTTACATCATATCGGTGATGAAGTGTGTATTAGCAAACCAGGCATAACATAAATACTGTCAGGTAAAGAGAAATGTATTCATGATTGTACCTATCAGCAGGTGGGTATAGTGGATTTATTCTGCAGGAAGTAAACTTTTTTTCTCAAAATGAAGCAAAAAAAAATTCAAATCGTCAAAGTTTGAGCAGATCATTGTAAGCATGTCCAAATCTCCTGGTCTGCAGTGGTCAGTATCTATTAAAAGTGGTCCAAGAAAAGAACAGTGGTAAAACAAAAATAGTGACAGAATCGGAGACAGTCAGGGCTCATTGATGTGGGCCCAGACTATTTCTTGGTCAGATGACCCTGACGTAGCCTGGAGGTGTGTACAATGCAAAAATCCATTAAATGTTAATGCGGGTCCAAATGTTTGACTGGTACTGTGTAGTCACATGGATATGTACAGATCTATCTAGTGTGCAGAATTTTGACATGGAGTGTCCAGCCTTGCTTCTAAATCACATACCGATTCCGGTTCCCTCTGCTGCTCTAGAAATGCAGAAAACTCCACCAGTCTAAGCTTGGTGGTGCCAATAGAGCGGCCCTGCCATGCTGGCACTGTAGGTGCTGGTGGTGCTGATGACTCATAACCTGCACACACACACACATACACACACACAATTAAAATTTGCACGAATTAAATAGTGCGAATATATGAATCTTCTGAACGAAGGAAACAATGTTAGCATACTTGAGATTGCTGTTGTGACTGTGGGCTGGATGGGGTAGGCTTGCTGCACAAATGGCTTGATGCTAAAAAAAAAAAAAGAGGAATATTAGATTCAGGGTATTGGACAAATGTGCCATAAAGTAGTTAGTTGTAGTCTTAGTTGTAAATTTTACTTTTTTTAACCATTACTTTGTAAGTAACTCAAAACAACATTTAGTATTATGAGAATGATCTTAAACATACAATTTATCTTTGCCACTTTTATATTATACTAAAGGCAGTAATAAGAAAATTGGTTGAAAAATAAAGAACAAAGAAGCCATGGCTTAAACATGTTTAAGCGACAGTATTACTACTGTTTTTACATTTTACATTTACATAATAAAACAAACAAAAGAAGAAAAACTTTTAATGTAATAATTATTACATACAACTTAATCATAAGATTAAATTAAGTAAACAGCTTAATGGGTGCAACATTATTCGTAGTTATTTAGAATCATGTTAAACCAGTTTTCTCTACACGTAAAAAACCTTGGACTGGAATAAAATGAAATATACATAAGAATATTCATTAAAGCTTTAGTCAGTTTTTTGCTCGAGGCAACTTCATGTTTCCTTTGACTAGAAACGGGTGTGTCTGAGAGAGCTTGTAGTCGAGATTCGGCAGCATCAGATTTCTACTTTCTAGTAAATTCAAAAGATGATATTCATGTGATGCAGCTCTGGGAAAAACGAATCAAAGGGGAAAGTGTTGGTGTATAAAATGAAAGCATATTTTAAACCGAAGTGTATAGTGTATAAAAGAGGAAATGTTGCCCTCTGCTGTTAAAAGTGAATATCGATTCATTATGCATGCAAAAATTTTCATCGGCCTTGTGGTGCGTCATAGTTGTATAAATAAACGTATACACTTCGAAATAAGTACTTTAGAGTGCAAGCTAAAATAACAGTGTGAAGAATACATTAATATATTTATTAACTTACTCTTGTGAAGATCCAGGCTGGCCTGTGGGTATCATTCCTTGCCAAATCTGAGGATTTAAATATGTTATTAGATGACAGACCACATTGATATACGAGTGTTAGTCCACCCTGGCACGTACTACACCTGGGTAATATTCATTGGCCTGTTATCTGGACTATAGCAGCGGTGTGCTCATCAGATGTGGGCAGTAAATATGGGTGTGTAATAGGATTGGGCTTTCTTACCCCAGCCGCTCCAGGGAAGGCCGGTCGTGGGATGCCTGGTAGGCCCAGCTTGTTGTGGATGGCTGTGGCAGAAACGATCTGTGCCGAGGACATAGACGCCATGCTCTGGAGGGCTTTGTCTTTCACGGTCTGATCCTTTATTAGGCATTTGGGATTAAAGAGAAGGCAAAACATGTCCAGGATATCAGCAATCAACACATGCCACAGTAAAAAAAAAATGAAGACGGAGTTCAAGCAAGACAAATCGGGGAGGATAAAATGTTCACAGCCATGAAATTAAGGATGTAAATGTATGTAGTGGTTGTTTCGAAGGATGTCGATTGTAGTTGCATTTACACTTACAGGAATAAAGTACCTAATAAAGGACCTTGTGTGATCTAGTAGAACTGTAATTCGTTTGTTTGTTTGATTACAATTTTAATGTCTTTTTTTATATTTTGGTTACAATCATAGGAGGAAATCATTACAAGTTTCATCACTTCAAGGTTATATCAAACACACTCTTGGGGAAATTAATATAATCGATTTATCTCAGTTGCATGAATTTGGACTGTGGAAAAAAACCCACCCAGAGGCCGAACTCCATAAAGAAAGGACCCGGACCGGACCTGGTCCTTTCTGTAATGTTTATTTTATTGTTGTTAGAATAATCTTGTATGTTTAAGTCTCCGGGTGCATCATTGTTTCAGCATATTTAAACATGAATATATGTTCTATATCATCACTATATATTACTATAACACTGCTGTATTAAACCCAGTTGTAAACTTACTCTTGGAATCTAACATCTCTTTGAGTAATATGTTTTTTTGAAAGTTAATGCTAAGCAATAATTACATTCTTTCCTTTCTCCGTGTTACATTCAGCGTCCGCAGCAACCATCAAGGCTGCTGAAGAAAGTCAACAATACAAGGTTAATGGTGAATGCAGGCGTAGAGGACACTGTGGTTCTTTCTGCTTTTGTGTTTCGACTCATTAACCTGGCCTTTAATCTCCCGTGCGAGGCTAAAGGCTAACTCTACATACATACATTCAGATTTACCTTTGATTTGTCCTGCGTTTATAGTTTTCTTACACCTCATCAAAGCAAAGGTTAATTAACGCGTGACACGCTAAATGCCTGAACTTGAACCTGCCACTACGCAAATGCTACAATAGACATCCTTCACTGCATATAGTCTTCACACACATCATTCCTTGCGAAGCCCAAAGAGCTAGTGGATAATGCAACGGAACTGCATGACGGCGCTCCGACAGCCATGTTTATGATTAGCAGTGGGCAGGAGCTGACGAACATGCTGGCAGAGACTGGGTGCATTTGTTCGGCAGGCTGGTGAGAAAGCTTAACGCTAACAGAATGAAAAGGCCTCAAGAGGAAACGGGACAAAAGAAAGTGCATTCAGAACAAAGTACTTACCATGCTCGTCACCTAAACGGAAACAGACAAGGCTAAGATATAATTGTTCATGTCACACTTTTCATAACGGCAAAATAAAACACCAACACATGACACTTGATGTTGCTTAGAGAGTTAAACTGTTTGGATAAGGATGTCACAGACAAATGAGTCACAGTCAAATATACAACAATGAAGTGCGTTAACACAAAAATAAATTAATATTGATTTGGGCATGTTCAGACATGCACATAGGTCCGTGCTTAGCAGACCCTCTGGTAGATATTACAGCTTGTAAATTATTTTTGTTCCCAGTTTGGAAGTGACAGATTCTATCACCTTTTTATATGAAATGGGAGATAAATTATTTGCTCTAAACTTAGCAAAGATTCGTTTGACTATTTCTTGTTAGAAAAAAAATAAGGAAAATTAAGTAGTAATTATCTTTTATCTATTGAAACAATAAATCTCATTTTGTTTTTGGCTGAACTTAAAAAAACGTCCATCTAGTTTTACTTTCACTTAATGCTATTTCGTATCATGGTGAATAAACTTTACACCTGAACAGGTCGCCCGTCTGTTGCAGAGACGAACACAAAAACACCTGACACACCAGGACAACTTTAGTACCTTTCCAATTGACCTGACTGCAATTGGCCTGACTTTGGATTGTTGTAGGAAACCCACGTAGACACAAGGGATAACATGCACATAGCTCCACATAGAAAGCCCCGTCTTGCATGACCTGGGAATCGAACCTGGGATTTGTTGCTGTGAGGCGACAGTGATGATCATTAAGTCGCTAAGTTTGCATGTTCTCGGTGTGTTTGTGTGGGTTTCCTCCGAGTGCTCCAGTTTCCTCCCACAGCAAAAATACATGCAGTTAGGTTAATTGGAGACGCTGAAATTGTCCTGTGTGTGTGTGTGGTGTGTTTGTGTGTCAAATTCTAATTTTATTTGTCATTACACATATACAGATGTACAGTACAACGAAATGTTTCTCTTTGCATATCTCAAATTGTCAGCCAACGTACGGCGTCCCTGGAGCAGACAGGGTTAAGGGTCTTGCTCAAGGACCCAGCAGTGGCCGTGTAGCAGAGGATTTAACCCCCCAACCTTTGGGTTCACAGCCCAAAGCTCTACCCACTAGGATACCCACTCTACACACTGTCCCTAATACATTCCTGCCATTATACAGTGGTTAGTATCTAAAACAAGTCCAAGGAAGGAACAGTTGGAAACCGGCAACGGGGTTCATGGGTGGCCAGGGCAGCACAATGGCTACATGTTTAGCAGAAGGTTCTCCTCCATGTCTGTGTAGGTCTCTTTCGGAGGTTCTTGGTTCCTCCTGCAGTCCAAAGCATGCCTATAAGTTTAATAAGAGACACAGAATTGTCCATGACTGTGTTTGATATCACCAGTGTAATGATGAATCTTGTATAATAGTAACCTTTTCCTGTCATGACTGTAACTAATATCTTAAGTATATTAATATACCAACAAACTAATTTCCAGTAAGTCTTGGACACTTTTCATTAGGAATGTGAAGAACTGAAAAAGGAAAACAAGCATTTATCTAACGAGATTCACATGGAGAGGATCATGATGAGAACTGAGAGTGAGCTCACCATGAGGAATCTTAGAAACCTCAACCATGAACTACAGGCCCAGATAAAAGAGGTAAACACCACATACTGAACTGATGTTGTAATGAAACATCTGTACTGTACTGTACTGCAGATACACTTGTGTGCATGTACTGTCAAGGCACATCATGGCCACCAGGTAACATACAGTAATCAACATGTGCAGCATAGACAACATCTAGACAGGCTTGAAGTGGATTTAATGAAGTCCTGATTGGTCGTCATAGCTGGAGCCCTACTGACTGCAGTGCATCCCACAGCTGGTGGAATCAGAATGGACTAGAGTGTGGATCTAGGATGACTGGGGTTCGGAAGATGCTCAGTCATGCTGAAAGATCTCATTCATCTCTGGGAATACATTTATGGGCCTGTGCAACAAACGCATTGTTATGGGGTTGGGGTAGGTGAAAACTAAGCTGAAAAATGCTGGTTCGACATAATATGTGCATCTGTTTAAAGGGAATATCAATTATCGATCCACGATAAACAGTCCCCAGATCGTTCCTTACCACAGCTGTCAAAGAGTAGTGGTTATAATAACTGGGTATGATTGTATGTCGTTGACAGCTGAAGCAGAAGCTGCACTTGAGTCAGCAGAGGGCAGTTTTGTGCTCCAAGGCAGCGGAGGAAGCGGATGGGTCTCGAGGCGAGGCAGAAAAGAATCGGGCGCTGGCCGAAGCTCGGGCGCTAGAGAGCATAGAAGAGAAAGATGTGGCGCTAGCTGGCAAAGCACGACTCGGTGAGGAACTGCAGAATCTGAGTAAAGAGGTACGTGTGGTATTTCACATTCATGTGCAGATTTGTTGTTGATGGTCTGGAGAATTGAATGCTTTTGAACTTTAATACATCATTACCATTAATTACACGAAGAGGGCATAACATTTTGAACACTGAGAGAGAGCTGGACCAAGTTTATTCTCAAAACTTAGTGCAGGCAGTGGAGGTTCAACACCATTCAAAGTAGCTGGGGCTAGTAAAGGCCAATTACAATCCACTCCTTGCTCTTCGCTTCTCAGTTAGGGGGAGCCAAGCTTGTTTTTACAGGGGAACTGCCCCCCTCTGAACCCCATACCGCCCCCGTAACCACCACTGAGTGCAGGTAAAGAATAATGACATGCAGTTAGCATCTCCTAGAAGAGCAAATAGTAGCATTAAACAGCTAATGCATCTCGTAATAGGGCGGCACAGTGGCTCGCATCACAGCAAGACGTCCCGGGTTCGATGCATCGTGCCTTTTTCATTGTGATTTCTCCCCAGCACACAAATGTGCAGCTACTGCTGGCTAAGACTGAAAAAAATTACTTTGAGACCAAACTGAAACTGGAAAGGCTGTCTGGAGAGAAACAGTTTGTATTAAAAGAGAACAAAGATTTAGAGGAGGAGAGAAATACACTCCGGCACAAACTAAAGCAACTGAACGATGACAATGCCACCATCAAAGACAAGTAAGAAAGACCGTCACTACACGGATCTATAAGTTGCAGATGTGCACTAACAGCTGTATGGTTCATGACTGTAGGGAAGCAAGCTGGCGGCGCAGAGCTGTAACTGCCGAGGAAGAGATCGAGAGAATCCGGAAAGAGTTGCAGCAGGTCGAACAAGAGGCCAGACTGGATAAAAAACAGAAGGAGGAGCGCATCAGCGAGTGTCTTAAATGGAGGGAGAAACACCAAGACCTGGCGGAGATCTTCACAGCTCAGGAGGAGCTCAAATCCCAAAGGCAGAACAAAGCAGTGAGTCTCCAAATGAGTTGTTGATAATGTGGACAAGATGTGCGGCCCAAAATGTCTCCTTGCACTATTCAAGCACGATATTTCAGTGTGTCCGAGAAACACAATAAATCTCAGCGCACTGAAAGTACCCGGATGGTACACTAAAAAACACCCACAAAAACTGACCATCGCCAGTTCAAAAGCGGAAGCAACGGCCTTGTATAAATGTAACTAGCATTAATAAAATAATTATTGCTATTACACAAAATATTTTATTTTATTATTAGGTTCAATATATTACACTCACTCTACTTTAAACAGGGTTTTCAATTTGTTCTGAATTCTGCTTTATTTTTTAAATGTATATTAAATTAAATCATTTCATGCTGTTCCATCTATAATTAAAAATAAAAAGCACTCGTTTTTATGGCCGTTTTGATAATAAATAAAAACTTGATCAATTTAGAACGTTTGTGGCGTTTTTTGCGCCATCGTGTGGATCTTTTTGTGTACTTCATGTTATAGATTTTTTATATATAGTGTGGATCTTTTTATTTACACTAAACAAAATGGACCAACATCAAATGTGGTTTGTATCATTTTAATCAGTTATAATCAAACTTAATTTGTTCTATTTTTCATTTTAGTGTCAAGCAAACATTAAAAATTACTTCTTGTGCATGACTGAAAGTGACCAAAGGATTAAAATCCTAAAAAACCACGATGGAACTCCAAGAAATTTCACGGTAAATGTTTTTCTTTTTTAAAGCAGCACATGTAATAATAAAATTACACATGATTGATTCTTTTTAATTTATTTACTTTACAGGAGGGAGATCCTGTGTTTATTTCGGCTGCTGCAACGGGGGCAGATGATGCAGAAAGAACCCCGGGAAGGTACTAGGTTATTTGTTAGGCCGATCAGAAGGTTCTGGGTTCGTTCCCCAGGTGGGCCGGTCTAGGTCCTTTCATGTTTTTATTTGGTTGCCTGGTTTTACTCCAGGTGCTCCGGTTTCCTTCCACAGTACAATAACAGGCAGACAGATTAATCAAATATACAGAATTGTCCATGAATTTCTTGTCATAAATGTAAACAAAGTGTAAATTATGACCACAAACATCTATTATTGATTATTATTATTATCTATTATTATTATTACTGGTCGAATACACTAAACACCTGAACAGGTCACCAGTCTGTTGCAGAGAAGCCAGTCAATGACAAACGATTTTACAGAGTAATCATAAACTTACTAACACAACTGAGTCCTAAAAATCTACAATGTGTGTTGAAATGTATTTTTATTCTTCAAGAAATTATTTCTTCTTCAGGACAAGATCATAATTCACCACCACTATGCCACCTTATTTTTAAAAAATGTAATTAATTATATTTTTATTTTCAAATTATGTGATGTCATGTTTAGCTTAGCAACATCGAGTCAAACATTTGTAGTTGTGCTATGTGGATACAAAACACATTTAATGATAAAATACTTGCAAATGGGGCGGCACGGTGGCTGAGTGATCAGCACTGTCGCCTTACAGCAAGAAGTCCCGGGTTCGATCCCCGGGTCGGGCTGGGGACTTTCTGTGCGGAGTTTGCA
>JAOTRQ010000003.1:1826992-1837563 GCA_028565875.1 Hoplisoma paleatum | reverse complement strand
GACAGGGTTAAGGGTCTTGCTCAAGGACCCAGCAGTGGCCGTGTAGCAGAGCCTGGATTTGAACCCCCAACCTTTGGTTTCAACGCTCTACCCACTAGGCTACACTGTCCCTAGACCGTCCCTACACTGTGTGTGTGTGTGTAGTTTGTGTGATTGTTTCTGTAGCCTGCAATTGACTGGTGACCTGTTCAGGTGTTTAATGTATTGGCCCACATTGCAAGCATGAATAGAATGACGCTGTGGTAAAAGTAGATAATGCATATATATCATTACAATATATATAGATAAAATACATTTTAAACAATTATTAGAAACACACATGACTGTTTGTAGCCCTTCAGTCGAGCGCAGACATTTGAACCCTGAAACCGATTTTAGGTCGATAGCGCCGTTTCAATTATCTCAGACTTAATATTAGAGAACAGACTGAAAGACGGCGGTCACCACAGAAAGCATCTTAAAGAGAGATTTGTGGCTGATAACATGAAGGCTGTAGATCATTGTGACCACCTTTCATTAGGCGCTAGCCTATCGCAGAAAGCCACCACGTAATGACAGTCATTTCACTCAACATGTCTCAGATGAGGGGATGCCGGGCCGGTTTTCTCTAATGCTCAGCTGCAAATGGTGGGAGCCGGGGTGAATTCTTCCCTGCTCCAGAGTTCTAATTTGCTTTAGATGAGAGGAAACAGAAAGCCACACAAAGGCAGACTGCTTCTACTCGGCAGTCGCTACTGGCACTGAAAGATCACCTATTTACGACGGAAACCCACACACATACATACAGGGCACAAATGAGGGGTCATTAATCCGCCCGAGTAAACTAGAAACCGTGGAAAAGTGTGCCAGTCGATGGAGGAGAAAGTGCAGTGGGTGGGAGTGTGAGAGAGCAAAATCAGACTAACTTCAAGGTCACACACGTTCATAGATGACCCTTACAGAAACGTCTTGAATAACAGGTCAATTTATTATCAGATTATACCGCCCACAAAAGATTTTTCCCCACAATCCGAGGCCGCTTTTATAAGCTGGCTGAATCGCATAAAAAAGAGGAATGAAATGGGGAGGGGAGGCAGTGCAGGGGAGATTTCAGTAGTTATATTAATGCAGTATGAGGTAAGCATTTGACAGCCAGTGTGGTAACAGAAAAGAGGGCAAAGCGAGACGGGGGTGAACCACACCGAAAGTTTGTGAGTGGCTCGTCTAATGGTCCATCTTTAAGCCACGTCATCCCACCGAGGACGTAAAGTGATGACTTCATTATAATACACTCGCCCCGAGAGAAGCCGATCTGAGTAAAAGCAGGCCTTTGGGTCGCAGGTCGTTCCCACAATGATGTTAAGCTTTTAAGCAAAGATCACCACATGACCTGTAACCTCTGACCAGCCAACCAGCCAAAGCACCTTGCCAGCATGCCACCAAATTGCACACAAAAAATCTCACAGTGACAGTGTTTACACACACCAACACACACAATGAACATACAGCCATGCAACAATACCATTTTATTATATGTGCAACTACCACATAATACTGGTAATTATTATTTCATCACAGATTCTTGCATTGGAGTGACTTCAGTAAATTATTAAACGAAATTTAACAGGCACGTGTATAGACCAGTCATTACATTATGTGCATGGACAGGTGATTATCTCTTCATCATGGCATCTGGGTATATTAAGCTGTAAGCCAAGGGAACATTTTATCCTCAAAGTCCATGCGTTAGATGCAGGCCAAACTGTGGTATGTTTCCAGTCTCTACGAAAAGTGGTCCAAGGAAGGATCACTGATAAACCACCAACATGGTCATCGATAAACCATGCTATCAACTTTGGAAAGCTTTTCGCTTTTGAGTGGTTGGATACATTTTGTGAAGAAATATTAGCAAATGCTCATTGGCTACCAATAAAAAAACAAGTTTTGTTCAAGCACATTTTGTATTTTCCTATTTTAGTATGAGAAAAGGTGTCTAAAAAGATATGATATGTGGTAATTGCACATTATCTAGCTAAGTAATAGAGAGAGATGATGTGAGGACTGAAGACAGGCAGACAGACGGAAAGAATAGACATAAATAAAGAAAGGACGTTTAAGTCATATCTGCTTTCAAGCTTTGGCTGATTCGTGACTCGTGAATTCACGAATGTAATAGAATTTGGTTTGCGAGGAAAAGTTATCCCCACTCTAAGCGAAATGGACCAGTACAAGCTCGCTACCAAATCACTTGCAACATTAACACCGTGCAAATTTTTTCCCCCAACCATGTTAATTTTAATGGCCTGTGCCGTTTTCATGCCGACTTTATGAGTTACTAATAAAGGCCATCTAACTATATTCGAACAGCAAAGAGGTCTCCGGGGATAGTTAGCTTCAAAGCAGATGCACTTAGTGGTCAATGAAGGCAGAGCGGCATAAACAGTCATAAAATAGAGACGCTTACCACCGGCGGGCCCGGTGTAAGTGAGAGCGAGAGTGAGCAAAAGGGCTAAACGGGGTCGGGCATTGCGTAGATGAGATGAATTATGCATGACGCATGAACATACACGTGCAGGGGTCATGGGTGTGAAGGGACCAGGGCAACAAGACGTTAGCCCCTTAAAGGAAGAGAAACGGGTTGCATTGGCACGGCAACCACAGAAGCCGAAAGCAGGAAAGCGCATACCTTTAGCTTGGAATGAAACTCGCGAGATTTCCGCCGGGCAAGAACCTGAATGTGACTAGACACCTGCGGGGTCGGGGAGGGGAAGAAAGACAAAGGAACATAGCCTGTAACCATAGTGATCAAAAGCCCCCCACCCCCTTGACGGGGGCAGAGTCAGACCTACCTTGAATGCGGCTTGGATTTCGCGAACTCTCTTTCTTGCTAAGACCTGTATGTGACTAGACACCTCCATTTTCGAAGGAGACAAGAAGCAAAAACAAAAAATACATAAAGTAATTATTGTTTTCCCTTTCAATCGGCAAAGGAATTAGCGGCGGCTTTTAGCACAGCTTACTAGGAAAAGAAGGAAAAGCGTGGCCCAAGCTCGAAGCCACCGGTCGCACCGGCTCGGCTCGGCTCGTCGTCGGTTCTTAAGTGAGTTGATTAAGAAGTATGCAGGCCCCTTAAGCACATTAAGAAACAGCAGATGTGCTCAGCTGCATGCAGAATGACAATGACTGCGTCTGGGAGCCTTCAGGGACAGGCGGCTTTTGGGACTCTTGGCTAAATTGTTGTGTCGTCGTAATCGTCATGGTTTTTGATTGAGTTTTTGGATCTACTGACGATGACATGGGCATGGGAGCACGTGAAACATGCCATAATAACGGCCAACAGCTTTAACACTCCGGAGTGTCAAAGTTGTGATGAATCGATCTGTGAGAATCTGTGAATTTATGGTGTTTTACTATTTTATTGAAAATCACTGATTACTCGTGATGTAACAATCAATCACATTAGGAATCGATTCACTTGAGGCTCGATTCAAATCATTCTTCATGTTCATGTATTTGGAATATTCTTTTATTTATATAAACAACAGATGTTCTTTTATTTCTGATGCCGGTACTATGGCTGCAATTGCAGGTTCCAGACTGTGTGGAAATTTTTTATATATATTGGCTCCCTCTCCTGTTCAAAGTGAACATCAATTTATAACTGATTCAAATTATTCCCGGTGTGCATTGATACTTCACTGTCTAATAGTAAATTGTTACATAACATGCTCTAGAATACTAGTTAAACATTTACTTATGTAGATGTTCGATGTTGTTATACTGATGTTAAAATGCAGATCATTCTCATCTGTTACAATCTTTAGTCCTTGTGAAGTGTTTTTCAGTAAAATAAGGAATGTTTTTGTTTATATTTACTGCATTAAAAACCCTCGTCTCCAAAAGAGACTTACAGTAATAGGCTTAAGAGTCCAACAGGGCTTGGAGCAGAAGCCTTTTAGTACTAGTTAGGTAACCTAAAGGCTTCTGGATTTTTGGAGGGTCTGTTGTTTTTCCACAGAACTGCACCTTGGATCTTTCTTACAAAGTGCATTATGAAAAATTCATCTACAAAAGCAGATTATTAGTATTAGTATTATTATTTAATATGATTTACAAATGTAACATGGAAAAGTTGTGTATATATTGTCGATGCATGTGTGTCTGTGTAGACCACTGCAAAGAGCCACTTTGTGCACCTTCAAATTTCAAACTACACATCGATGCAGACTATAAAGAGTTGTGCATGCTTGTAGTTAAAGTAGTCATTCAATGAATATGACGATGCTTTGATGTTTACAATGTTTCGTTTATGATCGAATATTTAAAAGCAATTGTTGTTCAATATCGATCAATTTAAATCTACAATAAGAGCATCTCTCGCACGTCACCATAACTGGTAAACACAAACATGACAATACCCTGTTGTGGCAGTAAATTACTCAGCGTAGAACTATAAAAAGAAAATAACAGCGCTGTCTTGTGTCACAGACGTATAAATCAGACTTTAAATCTCAAAATAAAACAGCTCCTTGAGCAAAACAGTGCAAAAAAGTGACAAATCCATTTATTGCACGACACTTAAGGTAGTGCGGTGACAAGGTAATTGGCACCAGTTCCTCCCCGGGTAAGCCACGGCACTGCCAGCGCCAAGCCATTTAGCAGTTTAGCACTTAACTGAACGCCGTGCTCCACAGGCTTCAACATATAAGAGTCACATTTAATTACATTTGACCGACTCATGTTTAATGACCCAGATCAATTGCTAGTGTATCTGCCGCCTTTTTGTCTTATGAGGGAGGTCAGGTCAGCACCAAGCAGCTAAAATAGAGCAGGTCTCCATGTAAGGCCACTTTCAAGGTCACAGTCCATTTGTTCCTAGCTGAGCCATGCTGCAAAGCTCCATGCCCCGGGTACGTTTTCAAAGTGTAAATAAAATTGAATGAAACAGCCCATTTTCTAAACTAAGAGTATGAAAATGTGTTAGAATGTGTTGCTTCGCAAAGAAATGTTCTGTTCTGTAATCTTTTATGCAGAAGCTCAGGCAGCAGCAGGGCTGAATACAAACGGCCTTCCGATGTAACGTTCATGCAGCATTGATCTTACCTGCTTCCTCGTCCTCGTCTTCCCAGTGCGAAGTTTAATGTATCTGGCAATCAGCTCGTTCCGACCTGAAGGGAAAAAAAGAGACAAACGTTTTTATTCAGCCGTGCGTGAATTTAGATTCCGATTTTAGACGTCATGTTTTACATTTTTGGTTACATTTATTGAAGGACACGCTGTAGTTATTAATCACTTCGCACGTTGTACATGCTCGTGAACAATTTTGCATCTCCAGTTAGCCGTACTTGCATGTTTTTGGACAGTAAACTCACACAGACACAGTCTTATCTTCATTAAAATATGCGCATGGACAGTACGGACCTGCTTTCTTTCCAACACACAAACAAACGTGATTAATTCAATGCAAACACGCAGTATTACCATGAAAAAACTGTCTCTCTATAGACTTTCAAATTAATCTAATTTAATTCCAATTTCTTCAAAGCCTCACACCGTGAAAGGAAACAGAACATGACATTCATACTGTTACAGCTCATAATGGCGCAGGAACTATGTCCATTTAAAAGAGCGACGTTCTCACTAAATTCTAATTAAAGCATGGCTTTGTAGTGATTTCCAATTAATGGCGGCTCTAAACATTCTTTTGCCCTCGACGCACCCCTAATTGCTCCTGTAAGGCGGAATGACCCCTGCTTAGCCTTTTCATATGTTAATAATATACCGCCACCTCAAAACTATTACGCAAATTATAGGTACGGAGACGCTCTAATTATGTGTCCAGCTGTATCCGAAGGTTGCCATAGAACTGTTGTTTTCAATTTGAAATCTGGGCCATCGCAAAGATAACAAGCTTTTAAACAGCCGCGCTAAAGTCGGAGCGCAATTCTAGGGCCCTGGATTTACAATTTACTTTGGAATGACATTAAACTGCAATTTAAGGCCATGTTGTAATTAGTACCAAGGAAAGAAAAGAAACAGAAGAGGATATGAAGAAATGATGAGTGACCGTCGGATAAACAGCAATGATTCAAGGCAGCGAGTACGTCTGGATTGAATTTAGCCAGCAAGTGCCGTGGGTACAATACTGAATAATGTAGGCGTAATGCATTTCCGCTTAAATGGTATGTGTAGCTATAATCGGAACTATCTACAGAGCTGGGTGTAGCTGGAATTGAAGTCTGTGTTAGTTGAACGATATAGCAAATGAAGAAAGAAAATGATGGAGTGGTATTTATAAAGCAAGTACACAAGTTTAAAACCTAATGCTAGTTTGGATGACCTAGAATTAAGCAACAACAAGATTAAATTTAAAAACTAAGGATAACCAAGTATATTGTATTAAAAAGGTAAGATATTTTGTGAATGGGACGAAACGGTGGCTTAGTGGTCATTACATTTAGTTTGTTCATAAGCCTTCATTCCTCCATTCCAAGCCTATAACACATTTCTAAAAATTTGAAACGAGTGCAATTCGGAGCTTAATGAGATTTTAAAATATAAATAAATAATGATGTAATTCCAATCGGGTGATCATAATCATGGTTTGATACAAAATGGATCTCCAGTTTGCTAAAAATGCACTGCAGCACTGCATTAATAACCACCACTCAACAATAGCTGATTGGAGATTATTTTATACACGAACAGTATACAGACAGATAGACAGGTCCGTATTTTGTGGCCAGATTTTGATTATTTAAAATCAGGGCATGTGTAAGCAAGCTCCAGTCCTTGCCTGCTGTGAGGCAGCTACGTTCAGGTGGGCTAGATGAAAGCCAGCGGGGCCGGGTAATGCCTCTTGAGCTTGTGCCATTACACACACCTGTCATGTGACAAAAGAAACTCGGTCCGTGTCTGTCCCAAGCCAGTTTAGTTTAGAATGCATGCACAGAGATTATATATTATATATTATATTATCTACCCATCACAACCACTAGCTTACCTGTTGTAATTATTATAAATCATATAAATTGGATTCCGTTTGATCAGGAAAGTCGTCTAATAGCAACAACAAAAAGGTTTTGACCAGTGTGTGTTTAATTCCTGGCTAGATAGTCACTATTTTAACAGACTTTCTTACAACTAGACTCTTTTATCAGCCTGTGAATTGGTGGGATATACCATCTATGGCACGAATATCAAACCAGATCCACAAGGTCACATGATCAGCTGTCTAACGGAGACCAGATATTTAACCTATTGAGATTAGGTGTGTTCTGATCTGGTTGTCAAATGCCGTCAAACACATTAATGACTAAAATGAACTGTTGTTTACGATTGCCACACTGCACTTTATACATGCTGCATAACACTGTCATTACCTACTATTGTATTAATTAACTTGTCTTATGCTCTTCCTGTATTTTCTATGAAAAAGCCGAACCCTACCAAGTAACATATAGTTTGTTCTGTGTATTGTATTGTCAGTAAATTGTGGCGCGCTAACAACAGACGGTTCTGGATTTAATTGTGTGTCATGCCTATACAGAAGCACACACCAATTAAGTGTGAACTACCTCCAGAATTGATGGACCGCTCAAAATCATGACGTAAACCCAAGTAAACTTCCCACTCCTGGGATTAAATAATCAATGTACTAAACGAGCACAGATGTACACAGACGTGCCCCAAAACTTGCTCCAAAGAATTTCAATCTGTTCAAATTACAAATGATTCGGAGGTTTAGAATTAGAACTCCATCTACAAACAAAGGGACCAATGGTTTAGGAACTGGATTTCCAAAAAAAGCCCATGATTCCATGGTATTTTAGAAACCATGCATTTGTAATAACAGGTCTGTTTAAGATCATGCATCAGTCAAGGCCCCAAGCAAAAAAACATGCTACTTAAGCAAGGCCACACCCGACAGGTGTGTGCTGCTACCTGGCCTCAGGCATCTGTGGGTGTACAAGATGAGCTAATGTGTGGGAGGCATCGTTTTTTTTTGTGTGTGTGTGTGTGTGAAGGCTGTACTACCAGTCACATGACCTAAGGACAAATAAACAGCATCTGGAAGATTTGCAGTTCCAGCTCAGCACCCCAGCATGCCTGCACTGTAATCTCTCCCAGATGAAGCCGGGGCTCTCGCCACTTTCAATAATTCAAACGCTGTGTACACATAACATGACAATAAGGCTATTCATGCAGACGCCCTATTTCCAGATCAAAGCTCACAATCGGCCAGCTGTAAGCATGCTTACTGCTGAATAATTCATTCTTTTCACCGGCTCGAAGAGGGGAAAAAAAAGCCACCCCACTCAGCAGGACCAAGCCAGTGTGCTGTCTCTCCTGTGCTCACAGTGCAAAACAACAGTGGCACCAAAAAGTGCATGGGGAGGAAAAAAAAAAAAGCAAACCACATTCAAGGACTCCAAATCCTGGCCGTACCTCCCCCATGAATTTTATGACTAATTTTGTGTGTCATACACTAATCTGGAGTTTTATGTAAGCGGAAACTAAATCTCCAACAGTTTTACAGAGATTTTTAATTACTTTCCTCACCTACCCAAGATTTTCCAATCTAAGTATTAGATGGACATTTTAATCTCCGTACCTATATATAATCCCGACTAAACTGATTAAAATACTTCAAGCAATGTATAGCGGAAATATATAACATGGATTTAAGGACTTAATCAACAAACAAGAAATGAAAGCTGTCCGGATCATAAGGTACTCTAAAACTCCATATTAACTGCTTCTGGGACATCTTCAAAGGCAACTTTAAATTACATTAATCCAACTTAGGGGTCATTTTAGGGTAAATAAAGGCTCTCTCTGCCCCTCTTGTGGTCTGTAGGGTTGTAACCATGCTTGTAAGTTCATGAGCAGCGCCCCGAAAACATTGCACCCTACACTCCCAAGGACTCTTGTTGCGCTTTCTGACTACATAATGGAAACTGTCTGATTGCTGCTGTAATGACGGTCATTTAACTATAATACTACATATCTGATCAAGTTAAAATAATCATAGGTGTGTAAATCCAAGCTAGAAAAAGTCACGTTGTTCTACGGTGTGAGTTAAAGCAGTGTTATACACACATAAAGTAAATTAAAGTTTAAAAAATGATAATTACATTCCAGTACGGCAACATTATGATCACGAATGAGTCTTAAATGTGTAAGCTGTTAGGATTGTGCTGTTAGTTGTGTGTAAAATGTGTATACAAATCTCAGTATTTTCCTATGTGGCTGTATGAGTTCTGTGATACTGAATGTATTTGAGTTTACGTAAAAAATGTGTTTCTTATACACTAAAATAACACATTTAAAATATGAAGCACTGGCAATCAATTGACTATTAAAATTTATATAAATGATCACTAAATGTGCAATTGCATCACAAGCTTTTGCACTTTTCCGTATATTCAGCGTTTGCACAGGACGTGAAGGTCTGTTGAGCTTTACTTAACAGATTACGAGTTGAAGCATCTCCACACTGAGAAGCATAAAGAGAAGATAAAAGAAATAGAAAAAAGTGCAGGCTTTGTTGAATATACAGATTTGATGTGTTTTATTTAGTGTTTTATAGAAGCTTATTATGACAAAACAAGCAAGCAAAGAATTTCTTTAGTGTGGAGAATTTATGAGCACTAATCATCACACTTTTGTTTGGTGTCAGCCACTGAACAATTATATATCCATCGGATTACTGTTTTTATTTTTAGCAGACGTTGTGATATTAAAGTCCTTATTACTTCCACATGTACTGTTCACAACTCCACTGCACAGTGATTATTACAAGCTCTCCACAAACTTGGCAGAAGAACAGACACGTCACTGCTATACCCCTGCACTATATTTGCTAAGCTCAACACTGTATTACTATCAATAAACGGCGGTTTGCCTTCAGTCAGGGAGGAAGACGAATACGTCTCTCTTAATGGCCCCTTGGTGGGAATGGGTAAGTACGATCATGTTGAATGTATGGTACACTGCAATGGCTTGACCGCCTTTTGTCCATGTGTTAATGCACTTATTTTTCTAGTTAGTTGATTGACCCATATCACAATAAAATGTTAGTGAAAATGTATAAATAAATAAAGAATTGTATGTCATTTTGTTATTGTATCACACAGTCGGTAGTTGACTGCACTGTAAAATATATTATAGTGCCAGTCCTAAGTCCGAAAAAATAGGAGGGTTGTATCAGAACAAACATCTGGCATAAAAAGATGAAGCAACAACTTAGAGATGACCAGTTTAAGACCCCTTTAAACAACTCTTAACTGCCCTCATTGCATACCAACGGTAGCAGTTTTATTTAAGCAAACCCCTGATGTAAAACAGAAGTTTTCAAAAACTTTTAGACCTGTCTTCCCCTCTCGGTTGACTACTCAAAGTTAAGTGAACCTAAATACGGGGTCATGAGTTTACCCACCCCTACTTTCTTCAGGTGAACATTCCTGTAAGAAATCCCGTCCGCGGTCCGCCGGCGAGATTTCGTTTCCGGGTATCCCGCGCCTACGTCACTCGCTCCCGTAGCCCCGCCTTATAGCATGACGCGTATTTCCCGCGATACACAGCTGGGG
>JAOTRQ010000003.1:1814529-1826892 GCA_028565875.1 Hoplisoma paleatum | reverse complement strand
TTATAAAGCATTTCACTGCCGGTTGTACTGTGTATAACTATGTATGTGACGAATAAACTTTGATTTGATTTGATTTGGGTTGTCTTAAAGTACAACTACATTTTTTATGTTATGAACCTATTTAAATCTCAGTTCTACTAACAGTCAACTGTACCACACTATGGCCTATTGGCCTGATGAAAAAATTGGGCCAATAAGGGGTGGTGTTGTCCAGGGCACTTCCTTAGAGCAAGCCCACTATGGGATTGGTGAGCACTCACTGATGGCCCGAGATAGGTCAGTGGTTCAAGCACTGGACTAGTAATCAGAAGGCTGCTGGTTCAAGCCACACCACCACAATTACATTTACCATAATAGTAAGTCACTTTGGCTGAAAGCAGAAAATACACACATCATATGAACTGTGTGTGCGTCTCTGTAATAAAGTAGTTGAATAGAATTGCTCCTAAATGACATGCACTGCCAGGATTTATACCATGCGCAATTCGTTTGGTCATCCTTCAAATTGATCCTCGAATTGGAACTATCACAGCACCACACTCCAAACATTTTGTAACAGTACTTTTCTTTAACCTAAGTTGGAACATGCACACATCTGGCCCAGAGATGATGTCACTGAACGCTAGGTCACGCTCACTCAGGAACAATGTCGGCCAGCAGCACTCACGCACATGTGAAGCGGATTTCTTGTGGATTTCTTCAAGAGCAGCTCTTGTACTCGGACATGAAAAGCAGCTTTACAAAGCCTGCAGACGGCTGGCTCACATCCTAACTTATTATTAATCCACATTAGGTTGTAACATTGTGTCACTTGTCAGAGTAGAAAAGAAGTACGGTCAAAAATGGGTCACTGCGTAACCTTAATTAGCTCAACATGACCAATAGCAACATGCCAGTCAAGAATAAATGAATTTCTGTGTGATTATTTTAACCGATGTAGAGCTTGAGTGATTTAAATACTAGTAAAAAAAAGGAGCACCAGGGGATTATCACAACACCCCACAAACCTCCTTCAACATGAAGGAGTAGGACCCTGTAAATGAGTGGATCCTTTCGGCTGCACCCGTTAGAAGTCGCCATAAAATATGTAATAATAACTAATAATTACAATATTACATAAGTGCCCATATCCCTACCATATTTAGCACAAACACCACTGCCCAAGTAGAGGGGTAGCATCAAGAAAGAAAAAAAACTTGAAAAATAAATACACAACACAATGTCACAACCCCAACAACAGCAGCCAAAAGAGTTTTAAAAATAATTAGGAATTAAGCCCAGATTGGTTACTTGGTGAATAGTGGCATTGTCCTCTTCTGTTTAAAGTGAACACTGATTCGTAAATAAATACAAAGTTGAAATGATTCACAACATAAATGCCTGTAGAAAATTTGCTGGTGCATCTTACATACGAATACTAATAAATACATAATGTTGCATAAATGTCTAATAAATTAATGATACAGCAATATGTATATATATTTAATTCTTGTCAGTTCCACACTGTCCACATTACTTCATTTTCCAGCTTTGGGCAAAGAAATATCTTCTAGAACTTTTTATTACTTAATAACTTTTGTTCCATTCTGGTAGGGGCTACACATGGTTTGTAGTCTCCTGTTGAGTAGGTCGTGTGTACATTTGTTCTGGACATACTAGAGCAAGAGAATTAGGTTGTTCTGTTTGTATTGTTACAAATGAAAGAAGCAAAGGCTGTGGTCCTGTTCCAATATGTGGTATTTGGTCCAGACAATACACCTTCCTTCCTGTCATGCATGATAGATGACTTAAGGCTCTCTGACTGCTATTAGCATCACAATAACTTAAACCAACAATATGAAGGAATTCGTTCAGCTTCTAAGTACCAAGGGTCACTGGCTTGGTTTGGAAGGCCATCGTGTGTTTGCACATTTAGTTCAAAGTGATCAGGAGGTCTGACATTCTCGAAATATGGGCTTGTTGGGTAGAAATAAATTTCAGTACAGATTTAAAGCATTCAAATTTTCATTCAGTCATGTTTTTTAATCACTTTCAAAGCACCCAAAAAACGTATTAGTGGTCTTGTTCTGAGAACTATGTTAAAAAAATTAAGACCCCCTCAGATAAGTGGGCCTTAAGGGGCTTTAAAGGTCATCGAAGGGGTGTGTGTATGTAGTGTTGTCTAATTCTGTTCTTGGTTGTAATGAGGGGACTAAGAAAGAGAGCTCAGTGCACCCAGGCACAGAAATCATGCATAACATCTGCTGATCTTAACATCTGACTTTAGCCAACCAGCTGCCGAATAAGGTTAGCCTAAGCTTCCAAATGGTGAGGGCCCCAGGCTTTAAATGAAACCAAGTCCAAAGTCATCACACCCACCCTGGCCCTTTTCTTCGGGGCACAATGCTGCACTTGCAGCCACCCCGGCTATTTACAAGCCGAAGGTTCAAACTTGTGTGTCGCACAGTGACCCACTGAACCGAGGTCCTTGTCTGGAGTTGGCTCGCTGGGGCCATGGCCCCTGTGCCATCTGCCACTTGCTGTGTGTTACAATGTTGCACACACACTTGCTCTGTCTCCTTGCCATAACTCTGCCCTTATTAATCCATCACTTGGAGTCTTTTCATGCATGGAGTGCCACAATTAACTTTTTCTATGTAACAGATGCGCATAGACTCCGACATACATGCTGCATATCACATCTGCCTATCACATCCAGGTAATTGTATTACCTGTAATACTATTGCATGGTTTATAATACTTAAAGCATGACATTAGTGGATAAACTATGTGAACCATTCTATATAACCAACTATGTGAACCAACCTATATAATGCGTTCTTCTGCTTTTATTGGCTTTTGTTTAGTTCCTACTGGTGAATAATTTCATTATTTGCTACTTCAATTTATATGAAGCAGTTACCTTCGCTTCATGAGTCTGCAATAGCTGCTATAAACTAGTAAAAAGCCACACCCCTTCTGCAAAGTAGACATAATCGTGTCTGTTTAGTACAAGTAGTGTCCATCATTTCACACTGTATTTTTTGGCCGTTTGAAGAAAACCGAGTACTTTCAATGACTTCTATTGTGTTTCACGGACTTACTAAAACATAATGCTCGAAGTGTGCGAGTGTGTGATTTAGGATGCACCATTAAGGTTCTCTACAAGAAGGATATGTGTATGTGAGCTATGCTTTACCAAAAAGAGCTTTCAGAGGATCTACGACCTGATTTACATAAAGCTGGAAAGGGTTGCACGGTGATTTCAAAGACTTTAGACTTTAGTCTACAGTGAGGCAAACCATTTACAAATGGTGACAATTGGGGACTTTGGCTTCTCTCACAAGAATTTGGCGTGTAGTCAAAATGACCCCAAGAGCACAACAAAGACCCATTAATAACTTAACCCAGAGTTCCAGTCAGATGCAATATTTGATTCAAACTGATTCTAATTTTGATTCTGATTTTGAATAAATGGCAGCCAAATATAAACTAGACACAGAATACATGTGAGTAAGAAAATGCACCACAAGCCTTCTCTGAAGTCTACAGGAAAGGTGACAAATTCAAAAGCGTGTAATTTCAGCAAGCGAGATCTAAAAGTGCAGCAGGCTTAAGAAAAAAAAAGTAACCTAATGTTTCACATTTCACCAACACACCTACCAACAATATACACCTTTCAATCACTGTCACCCTAAAATGCTGCTTTGGCATGACAGATAATGGCGGGTATGCAAGCCGGCTCTACCAGTATTCAGCAGTGACAGACCATGTATAGAGGGCTGGTGCTAAACTAGGCTCCAAGGCTGTAAGTGCTGCTGGGCATTTTCTTAAATGACTAAACCATGAAACGGGCCAGAGTGCAGTTCCTTATGAGATAACGTACTATTAAATAATGGCGGGGTTCAGCCGTTATTTCTAAGACCTGTTAATAGATCCTCAGTCTTGTGAGTCAGACTTGACATCCGCTCAATTAAATTCACACTTAAAGGACACTTAAGCGTAATGAATACCCTTTTAAAAATCAATTGCAACACTGTGAACGTACAAATGGAATCGATAGTTAACTTCAGGTGACCTGGGTTAGGGCTAAAAGCCTGTATTATGGAAGCTTGGATGGAGAAGTCTGGGTTGGCAGGAAGGATTAACGATGAACATTCATTGTACAAACAGACAAGCAAACAGGAAAAACCTGCAGGTGACCACCCCAAGCCGCCCGAGAGAACAGAGGATTACATTAGACGACCCCTCGTAATTCTTGAGAGAGAGCGGAGGCAGGTGAGGAGGGAGTCGAGGTGACCGTGTTTGTCCTCTTTTCCTCGTCAGTGGACCAGAAGCCACTCCAGCCTAGCTGGATTAGTACCGGCTCCCGGAGGGCCAATTAATGCAGCCAAGTCCTCCATGGCCTTGCTCTATCAATTAGGAGGCGCAAGTGCATTATCATCATCACATGCATTACTGTCAAGGCAGGCCTGGTCACGGGGGTGAGAAGAGGCTCTCTAAGAGACAGAGAGCGAGCCAGAATTGCAGAGAAGGCAACAGCAGTAATGAGAAGTCCCGAGAGGAGCACAGGAACTAAGGAACTCAAGTCCCACTGATGTGTGAACACGCTGCCGGCTTGCACCTCCCGATACCTCCCAGCAAGCAGCGAGTCAGACGCTGAGTTAAATCAATATTTTCAATCTCTCAGGATCAATCCTGCATCTGAACATGAAGAGAAACCTGTTAGCAGTTACCAATATGTGTAAATGAAAAGCCAAACTTCATGACCCCAATGCATCACCACCCGTCTCCCAAACAGTCTTATTTCTCTATTCTGTAGTAATGCAGTCCCTCGTCACAGTCAGTCTCCTTTAACTGTTGCAAATTGCATGGGAATTTCTCTCATTTTGCCTGTCACTCATTTGTCATTGTCATTATTAGCTTGCACCTTCTTCTTTTTAAATGCACATTTATGTCAAAGCAAAAATTTCTGTAGACTAGGCATCAAATATTGAGGGTTCATAAAACTGGTGAAACGAAAATTCTTTGTATAGTCCTATTCTAATGTGTAAAAAAAAAGGTATAATATGTCCCCTTTAAGTATGTTTTGTATTTAAAATGTACTTCACTACATTTTAAAGGTTGTACATTTTAGCTGATCAATATTGACTTTTAAATGTTGGATCATAAAACTTTGTTAACATCAAGGGACCACTATATGAAGAAAGCTTGGTGCTTTATTTACCACCATGCACACTTCATTGTCTCTAAAATGCTCCACTAAGAATCTGCGGAAGTGTTTCGTGCCAATGCAAAAACGTTGGTTTGATGCAGAAGTATAAATTGGCCTTTACACCTTCCACCTCTGACATGAAAATACTTTTTCCATTTTTGAGTGTATGACGAGGTGAAAATCAGATGGTGCTCATTTTTCCAACATTTGTGGAAACCTTTTGAAGATCACTCAAATCACAAATCACAAAACAATTAAGTAAATTCATGCATTTTGTTTGTCGTCTTGTGTCTGTTTAGCAAGTGTGTAATTACAGATCAATTACGCAGATCATCATATAAATGGTCCATAGGATGGATTTGTCAGGGACTATTTTCTTCTCTCTCTTTGCAAGAATGATTCACAAATGATTCACTTAAATGATTACTCATGATAAACTTATTATCAACAGCCATCAGTCGTGAAAACATTACAAAGTCATTTCAAACTCAAAAAGAAGTCTAAAGATTAATAGCTTAATTTATCACCTGAGATGTGGGCTCACGAACTGCAACTGCAAATAATCTTTCAGAATAACTGCTTATTTGTGGTCTGCCACATGTGGAGTATTGACCTGTATTTTTATTTTATTATTCCAACAATGCAGAAACCAACCAAAAACTACCAATAAAGCATCTATAGCATCTAGGCAAAATCGAAATCCAGATAAAAAAGACCTTCATATCAACTGATCAGCCATAACATTAGGACCCCTTTCCTACAATTTTGTCGGTAGCCCCTCAACCAACATTAACCCGTCAGTGTTACCAGTGAATCAGTCAGTCTTTACTCCGAAGTATCTGTTGCATCCATAAGACCTGCAGTTTTCGATATGCCATCGCAATTCGGCCCTTGTCATACTCACTAAAAACCTTAAACTCATTTTCACTGCTTCTAACATTAACTTTAAAGATAAAACCTTCACTTACTGTATAATATGAAATATATCACAAACAAACAAAGTCAAACAGAGTCAGGGTTCACTTCACCGGGTCGGTGGATATATTGTTATTCTTGGTTGATGTAGTATAAATAGCTCAGCTCTCAGTACAAATATTGATGCTGTACCTTTTAGCATCATGTGTGTACTATCTTTTGTGCTATGCTCATGATCAGATAAGAATAAGATGCAGTCTCAGATTTCACTAGGCGTGATCAGTGCTTCCACTTTGTTAATAAAGTAATACAAGATTTCCCAGCACATTCCATTCTGATGAGAAGTCTGTGTGAAGTCTGGAGCTGCAGTTTGCTTGCGAAGCAAAAAGCCAGACAACACAGTCTTCTGGGAGTGAAAACAAGCCAGCTTTATTTTTCCTTCTCTGGAATTCATTAGAGAACTAAATGTCAGATGAGTTGTATTATTTTGCCCATGTGGACAAAAGAAAGCCTTAAACGGACTACAGTCTGGGAGGTCGTGAACTTTGAATTTGTTAGCAGTGTAGTTTGAAAACTCTTGTGCGAAAGGGCTTGTCAAAAAGATTCTACCTCGCAATGTAACCAAAACATGAGGCACAGAGGCCTCAGGCTTAAGGTTTTTTTTTAAGTGCAGTCAAGCATGAGATGACCAGGCTGACCTGAAGCCCATTCACTTTCACCTGGCCAGTAACTGTGAATAAACCATCAAACCTGTTTGGACACGCAAAGTCCAAACATCACCTAATCGTATAGCTTTAAAAAACTGTACCTGGCAACACAATAGACCTACAAGATTATGCTTAAGAATTCGGATCCATTCTCAACAATTGGGACCAAACGGATAAAGAATGTTCTCTGGTTATGTGATGGCAGAAAGCTACTAGTTCAGCAAACTCCAACACAACTACAAATAGATAGAAACACAGACAAAAGATTTAACTGTGAATATAATTAGTAATGACAAAAAATATGTAACATTTACCATATATTGTAAAATTGTGGATTGTTAAGCTTATGTATTGTTTTTTTTCATTATTAGGTTCTTTCTATCATCTCATTCTACCTGCTGTGCAAGGACTGCAGCAAAACAAGCATGTATGAGCAGTATTGATATTCTATTTTAAATCTTCGTGCCGATGCCGATCCAGGAAATCTAATAACACCGGTCTACAGTTAGCTGACAATACAATGATACACAATGAGCACCAATCATCAATCACAAATTCTTAATAACGTTATTTTGGATTGTTTGCTATTGTATTTGTAACTAAACTACTCTGTGGCTCAGTAAATAGTCACCCGGTCACCACATAGCAAGAAGCTAATGGGAGTATGGAGTTCCCGTGTGTAACCTGGGTTTCCACTCATAGTAACATGTCATCCGGTTCATTGGAGATGCTTAATTGTCCTTTAGGTAGTTTGCCCCTACGATGCATAAACTAGAGCATTGTAGTACTGGTTCATAGCCTAGATAAATAGGGAGGGTTGTGTCAGGAGGAGCATGCAGTGTAAAAACTATAATCTATCAAAAATGCTAACGATATACTAAAATAGCTCACGATGCGCTAACAGGAGCAGCCAAAATACAGTGTACATAAATGTTTTTGCTTTTTTGTAATCATGCAAATATACAATACAATGCAAATACTCCAAAACTAAAATAGTTTATTAAATAAAAATACCATTAAGAAAATATTAACTTTGTAATTGCAGATTGTACACTTGCACAACAAAACTGAAGTACAACTGCCCCTCTCGATTCACAACCAAGCCCAAAAAGACAAAATAAAATACGCTAAAATAAAATAAACACGGTATATACCAATTTATACTTTAACAAAACAAAAAGTGATTGCACATGACATATTAAAGTGATTTATAAGTAGCAGGACATGCATGTTGCAGCGGTTGTGAACATGTCCACTTGCATATATGAGGCTGTTATAAACCTTGTCAGGTGCAGTGCTGCAGTGCCACATCATCCCACTGTTGAGCTGCTTACATAATAATTTGTGCTTCCAACCTGGAAACACTTCCTAAGCCCAGTTCTGTACCTCTCACCCCTCCAGCCACAAGTCTGGCTCGACTTAAAACCAGGTCTCAGGAGTATCAAGACTCTTCTTTGTTCTGACACCCAGGTGACACCCACTCGGCAGAGTTGTAAAGTCTTGTGGTTTAGTCTTGAAATTTAAGATTAAAGTCCCAATTTAACTCAGCAAAAGTTAAACAAGCACTTATTTATAAACTAAAAAAGCTATTTCTTGATGGATTATGCAGGCATGGCTCAGTTTCTGGTATTATAAATTTTTTTAATGATTGGCTTGTATTACGAGCAAAAACTAAACTGTAAACAATATGTATGGCCAATAATTGGTCCCTGGTTGAGGGATAGCTAAACACTACTAACCCTGCTAGCACCAACAAGATTATCGATATTGAACTGTGTCTAAAGTAGTTACTCTAGGACACTTGGATATGAGTTTGACCAAATCGAACCTTTATTGAAAGACAAATGCACAAAATGCAACAATACCAGGGTAAACAGATTAGCTCAAAGTTACAAATACGGGTGTGATGTGACACGTGGAACGCTCTTACTCCCTCGCCAGGAAACATCCCTTTTACATTGACCAAAGCTACCAAACACTATTTTTGAGCAATTGAGCATTAAACATGTTCAGGGGTCCAACAATTTGGTGGCAGTTGGGCGTGGTACCTTAACCACTAAACCATCACAGCCCCAATTGGGAGGGTTTCAAAATGCCTAATTGATATGAGATGAGTTGTGTGCATTGGTAAATGTATGGTATTGTATCTAAATTGGCTACCTTAAATCGTGGGACAGCGAGGATATTAATTTAGGTACATGATAGGGTATATATGATAGGGTGATGTATCGCATTCCGAGTCTTTTTAAAAAGATTACAAGCAAGCAATATTGCCTTTTAGCTAATTCGAATACATGCTCTTGCATGGATTAATACGACTAGTACATGAAAATTTAAATGCCGACCAAAGAAAATGCCCAAAAAGCATAAGCCTGAAAGTTTTTTTATTAGCCTGACCTCTCCCTTTTACTGAGAAAGACTTCACCTTGCTGCACTTCATACAACGACTGGTAATCACCGCGTAAATGTGTCCTCCACTACAGATGCGCTACCCAGCCACAATGGCGTGCCGACAAAAGCAGGAAATTGTATAGGAGCTGGACGCGCGTGTGAGACTGAAGTTCTCCAGACTCCATTCGCAGAGTGAATGCAAGTAACGGAGGGAGCCTGAGCGGAACCCAGAATTCCTCATTATCCTCGCAGCAGGGGCCGTGTTTGCTGCAGCGATCCACGGGGGAGGCCGGGCTCGCTTATTACGCTTAACTGAACCACAGCAGCCCTGCAAACCGAGTGCTACTTAGTACCCGTCTGAGGCGGCCGGCCGACTCTGATGAGATGACCGAGTGCATGGTATGTCAGTAATGGGGCAAAAACAAATGGCTCATCAAACGACACTGCAAACAGGTCTGATTTGCACTCGAGACTATAATACGAAGACCTTAAGCTTGTCGCAGAGTTTTCGGGAAAAAATAACAGGATATCATCAGAGTTGGATAAAGTACTAAAGTATTGTACTCCAGTAAAAGTATTATTACTTTTTTAACTTAAGTATGAGTAAAGTTACTGGTCTAAATAACTAGACTAGAAGTACAAAGTAACACATTTAAAATGTATTCAGAGTAAATACAAGTAAATGGACAAGTAAATACTAACCTCACAGTAATAATTTTTAAAGTAAATACAATCAAATAGTTTTTTCATCACTAGACATGATTCAGTTTTTAAATTAAAGTTAAGTTACAAATCTCTGTTGCCAGATTGTGCCATTTTCATCCCTAAAGTACTTAATATGCAAACCACTGCAATCTTGCAACCTTATTTAATGTAACATTTCCCAGACATGCCTATTGTTTAAAGGAAATGGGCGAGTAATCAGATAATCGCTGGTTCAAGTCCCACTACCACCAAGATCCCACTGTTAGGCTCCTAAACAAGGCCCCAATGTTAAAAGTACAGGTTGTTCTCTTTAAATCTTTTAAAAACTACATATACAAAAAATAACTCAATTACAGTAACGAGAGTAAAACCTTTATTTCCCATCTCAGGATATTATTAACATGTGCCACCTCCTATGCAAGCAGATGCACTGTAAAAGACTGCTCAGGTGGCCGGGGCCTGATAGCTGCCGCTAAAAGCCCCCGTCTCCTGAAACAGATGGTCTGTTCGCACATAATAATCATAACAGCCTGCATATGCTTCTAAGCACCATCCAAAACATATTGTGATATTTTGACTGCTTAGTGGTAGCGCACTATTACAAATAGGTTTTAGTTTGCTGGGATGTGAGCAGGGAGACAAATTGTTTAAATTATAAGAGATGTGCTATCCAAAAATCGGGAAATGCAAAAGGGCAGCGAGCAGAATTCAAGAATTTACCAGGCCTGGGATAAAAACTTTGCGCCGCATTAGAGAGAACAACTTAGAGGAGCGCATTATTCCGAACAAATTGACATAAGGCGCTCGCTCACCCACAATAACACCCATTAAATACATTTTCTCTGATCTCAGTGTCCCATTGTGCTGTTCTTGTCGTGTTTCACATCTGGTCATGTGTGTAGTGATGTACTCCAGAGGCTGTGTAATTGCCTGAGGCAAGGCTGAATGAAGGCTTGCAAAGCAGGTGAATTATGTAAGTGCTAGGTCTTAGATTCCGGCTGCCGTGGGGACTCGTCTCTTTCTCCCTTTTTTGCGTTCCTCTCAAAACAAAGCGGCGGCAGTGATGTTTTTCTGCCGCTGTCACAATTAACCTCCCAGGCTGGGCAGGGAGCCAGTCAGCCAGCCCATCAGGTAAACAGTACGATAAGCTTAGCGCAAAGAGAGAGAGGGGGGGAATTAAAAATCAGACATTGTTTTGAAGTGAGAGGCAGTTGCTATAGTAACTGTTGCTAATTAACTGCATTCAGCCAGGGGAACAAAGGGCTTAAAGGCACTCAGGACAGCACAGTGCACATGTGTAACCCCCCTTTTTTTACCCTTCTCTTAAATACCTGCGCTTCTTCTTTATTCTCCTCGCCCCTAACGCTTGTCAGGAGGAGTGCATCGAGCGGCCTATCAAAAGCAGGTGCAGCTTGTAAATCTTGTCTGGGGCCCGCCTACCTATGACCAAAATAATCGTTTTGTCCTAGGCCAATCAACATGCTCCATCAGCATCGAGGACCACTCGAGGAGGATCTCATCAGCTCCGGTGGCATTCTAGAGAGGCAGTCTAGCTTGTACGGTACATTGATTTACTGTGGTGATCAACAGTGCCCAGTTCTTAGCACTTAACTTTAACTCTAAGTTTACCTATTTTACTACATCTAAATGTCTACTGTAATCTTATTTTTAAAATATTGCACTTGATCAAAGGAAATGTTATAACTATCAATGCCCATTAGCTATCTGTGAGCATGTATAGAATGTCATAGATTATATGGAAGTCACTTAAGAGGAAGTCGGAAGTTTTGATGAGGCGTCAACACCAAGTATTTGCTAATAATCTATTTCTCAATGAGTCTTGACCGCCCATGAGCCTGTTGCCAGTTTACCACTGTTCCTTTCTTGGACCACTTTTAATAAATACTAATAACTACACAACCGGAACACCTCACAAGAGCTGCTGTTTTGGAGATGTTACAATTATTACAACCATTACATGGTTTGTCTCTTGTCAAACCCTTACGATCACCCATTTATTTAAATTCCGTGCACTGCCAGCTAAATGGCGCCAAGCCAACCAATGACAGATTAGTTCAGAATCTCATTGCTCATGTGCTGGCGAAATATCGTTCAGTGCCACCTGGTTGCCAATCAAAAACAGGAACGGATCTCAAATCTTGTCTGTAGCCCGCCTACCTATGATCAAAATAATCATTTTGTTCTAGGCCAATCAAAATGCTCCATCAGTGTCAAGGACCACTTGAGGAGGATCTCATCAGCCCCGGTGACATTCTAGAGAGGCAGCCTAGCTTGTCCTGTACTGATTTACTGTGGTGATGTGTTCAAATGAAGATGATGAACGATGAAGGTTTATGCTTATGCGTACAGTGTTTAGAACAGGGGTCACCAACC
This sequence comes from Hoplisoma paleatum, assembly GCA_028565875.1. Taxonomy (NCBI): domain Eukaryota; kingdom Metazoa; phylum Chordata; class Actinopteri; order Siluriformes; family Callichthyidae; genus Hoplisoma; species Hoplisoma paleatum. The sequence goes on along the minus strand of JAOTRQ010000003.1, from coordinate 1,814,586 downwards.
TTTTTGAAGCTGCGGGCTACTTTTGGGGTACCAACTAATGCGGCGGGCGACCAGTTT
>JAOTRQ010000003.1:1777892-1797183 GCA_028565875.1 Hoplisoma paleatum | reverse complement strand
GTGGCAGGCGGCAGGCGCTGAGGGCCGGGCGGGCGGGCGGGAATGTGAGCTCAGATCAGAGATGTGAAGAATGCGCGGAATGAGAACAGGAATGAAATGAACGCAAGGCGTCGGATTCGCGGAGGGGGCGGGGCTACACAGTGGCGTCATACGCTACGATCAGCAGGGAGGGCGCGACCACGCCCATTCCTGTACGTCACGGGACAAGGAACTGTACTCGGGATTGTCCAATAGGAGCGCTCGACGCTACGATTCATGGTTTGAAATACAAGCTAGCAGAGAGTGCGTGAAACATTTCCACAGTCTGGACCTTTTAGGTTTCTAAAAGTTCCGTCCTAACCCAGATTATTAGCTTCTATCTTAACCTTTGTGTTGTGTTTGGAAGCTGCCCGCATCTTTAGTGTCAAATTTGACCCAATTTAAAATCAGTATCAAAACAGTTAAACGTAATAGAAAAATGTTGCCGCACATCCCATATCTAACTTAGCATTTATTTAAACACATGTAAACACCGGTTTCAAATGTCTTGGCCTGATTGGATTGAATTTGTTTCTTAGCTTATGAACATTATTTTCTTCATCTGGGTATTTAAGAACTTCAACTTAAGAAGTTGGGTGGATTTACAAAAGTTTAGTGTCTAACAGAAACATTAAAACACATCGTTCACAAGTTCACAGAACATGCATCAACTGTGGTCTACTGGCTACAGGAAACGTCCCTCCAACTTAACTTAAACATGTAAACATTCTTCTGATATGGTGAGCAAACAGTCTCACACTAACGTCAGCAGAACATTCAACAAACCTTGTGATCTTTATAACAATCGTAAGTAGCAAAAGGTTGCTTGGCCAATCCCTACCACTTCCAGGATGACCTTAACCTGTAATCATTTATTGTTAACTGTCAAATCCTCCCAGCTGCAGTTCAAAGTTGCCATAGTTGGTCTTGTTCCACATTATTGCTTTGGCATGTTTTTTACACGAGATGCCTTTCTTAACCCAACCCTCCAATTTATTGAAGTTTGAAGTCGGCATTACAATTATTTAAGATTCTCGGATTTATAGTTACATGCACAGTAAGAAAACATGTTTCCTTGTCCAATTAATCTTACTTTGCTGTTCTCACTGGATGTCAAAAGTATAAACAGATAATAAAAGTCAGTTCAAACTGAAAAATGAAATATAAACTCTCCAAAATATACACACTGTACAGTTGCGTGCTACATTATTATATTAAAAGTTATTATTATATAAAAGTGCAGACCTGACATGGATAGTTACTTGTGCAAAATGTAAGTGACATTACTGTAAACATACATAATTACAATGCACTGGTTTGTGCATTCTTATTGCTAGGGAGGCGCCACTACCTAATCAGCACTATTTGGCCTTTGAGCAAGGTTCTCAACCCTCAAATTGTATTCCGTGATAATTGTAAACTGCTTTTAATAATAGTCTCAGCTAAATGATGAAAATGTAAAATTGTTTAGCAATTTTGAGAAACTCATTTTAAAATGATGCTCTGCTGACAGCTATTGGTCTGATAACACTGATCACTAAGTAGAGAGAAGAAACAGTTACAAGATGCCATTATGTTATTAATGTGAAACAAAACGATTTAACATAAATTACAGCAGGTGAAATCTTTGAATTTGTCTTACTATCAATAATTGAGCAGGTTTAAGTTAAGTTTTTATCTTTGGAATTGCCAAAATGCATGATGTAGCATATATACAACATATAACTGTTTTGCAGTGTTTTGCAAATGTGTGTATTGTATATATGCAACAAATTAAAAATCTCACTTTTAATTAGCTTATTTTAAAAGATTATTTTTCAGGTGTAATCAGTGGCCATAACAAACTTGTTTTCCATAGAGAACAACCCTGCAATGGGTGAAAAATGTTTTCTTAACTACATAGTGTGACACAGTGTGTAGTACTGTCACCTCACAGCAAGAAAGTCCTGGTTTCATTGGTTTCATTTCCAGGTAGAATTATCTTAGTCTTTTCTGTGTAGACTTTGAATCATCACCACAAGGGCTCCCTGACTGCTAATCAATCAATCGCCTATAACATGACATGTTACAGCTAGCTTAATTGGGAAATTTGTTAGCCAGACATCTTCAAACTGACCAACAACAATCTGTTCCATATAGTACAAGAGTACAATGCTGTATTATTCTTTGTACATGTTGCTATAATGAAAAAAGCATTTTGGTATTTACTTGATTAAAGTGTGAGTAGTTTTTTTTTACTGCAGTTAGCTTTCATTCACAGTGAGTCATTATGAGCAAGAGGAAGGGTTGCCTTGACATTTGCCAGTTTCTTTGCCCGATTTTTGGCAGCCTGAGAAAAAAAGAAACATGAGTTGAGAACAGTAAGAATATGAATACTAGTCAGATGAAAAAAGTACACACTAATAAGAAATGAATCAGTGTGTCTCAATATAATAATTGCCAGAAAGATCAGATATGGTCAGGACTTCATTCCTGAGTTGTTTACTGATAATAATTTTTTCATGTTTACTCTGGTGTGTTCAGAAATGAGAGACTGCAGGGATACTGACAGGGATGGAGGGGGGAGCGGGGCAAGTGACATGCAGGTGAATGAGAAAAGGAGCAAATATTGAATAGGAGATTAGAATATGGCTCTAGAAGTGAGGAGGAGAAAGGTCTGGAGTAAAAAAAATAGGTCAACATGATACCAGAATATGGCACGATGTCCCTCGTGTCTTTTTTTTTGCACATATTGTTCACTTTGGTCACACTATATATAGTGAATGTTATATATATATGAAGTTATTGTAAATAAAATCACTTGGCCAAATGACCACATTTATCAGCAGAGGCTGGATTGTTATAGTACAAATGGTTAATAGAGCAAGCAAAATCATTACCCGGACTAGAATGGAATCACAACCATGGCCAGTCCATGTGTCCCAATAAAAAGTTTAAAACAGAAAAAAGAACTTGTAAAAAGAAGTAATTCAGCTATGTGGAAAATTGCTTCTATGATAATGCTGGAGGTGCCAAGCCAATGACAATCAGATTTACACACTGCCAATTTGGATTTGCTTAGTTAACCCCATTTTCAGTTATCATTAGTGATGATTAGTAATAGAGCGCCTAGGAAAAGCAGTACATTTTGACCTACAACGTGTCGATCTACAGTTTCTGGTACAAAATGATGTGGACAAAGGTAAAACATCTGCTACAATTCATGTCAGATAAACAACCAAACAGAAATATCAAGATATGTTAATTTTGAAAATAATAATATCAGGACCCATTTTTATTCACAAAACAAATTCATTTACTAACTCTAGTCTGAATCTAATGAAGTATTTGCTGTTATTAGCTCTAGTCTCCCTTTACATGCAAAATTCACTCTCAGACAAAACAGAATTTTGTCAGCTGAATGTGTTTTCTCATTCCAAGGACTGAACTGATCAAATACTGAAAAACTGAAAGTCCCATGTCAGCTGTAGCTCCTGTAAAACATGCTTCTGCACAGGTCTGCACAAGTATTCAATTCTATTTTGACACTATTTTAAGTACAACCTGACACTATTAATTCCTTAGACATGATTTCTTCTACCTCGCAATAGGGTTAAGTGTCAAATGGTTGAACATCTCTATACAGAATAATGTAACATCATCTGGGGAACTGCTTTGGTGCAGATCAATTACTAGTGCATAATGAGTTGTGTAAATGCATGATGTAAGACGAGTATGTACATGTAATGCTAGTTTGACGCATGATGAAGTATTGGTGGTAAGTCTGTTCATCTAGGTCTCTTATCTTATCTCGTCTCCTAGGTGGTGTCTGTTTTTTTCACTACCTAACCGCTATGCATAAAAAGAGAATGTTTTATCTATGTAAATGCTGTAAAGACCTGGAGGAGACAGACTGTCCCCCTTCAGCCAGACGTTGAGTTCTAAACACCTGCGCACAGCCTCAGCCTTGATTCATTCTCCGTCAGGGGTCATCTGCCAAAAAGGTTTCATGAGCTTCTTGTTAAACATTAGCCTGGCATATCCAGGAAGAACCTGCACTAGATCCCTGCATAATAGCAGACTGTAAACAGCTTCATAGCCTTACATCATGGCCAGTGTTTATGGCCTCTCTCAGGTGGCAGATTGGATCAGAAAAGAGGGGCCAAATGAAAATCTCAGAGTGGCCAGGAACACAGGTGGAAATGTGGTTTGCGAGAAAGAAATGGCTACAGTTAAACAAGGCATAGATCTCTGTGCTGTCATCTGTGCCCTTCAGTCTGGCGGCATTACGAGGGAGACTTGGTCTGCAGAACAAAATAAATGTTATGTCTTTGACAATAATAAAAGTAAAACAAATATACATGTATATGTAACATTTAAAATGATGAATCTGAGAGGTTAAACATACTGGGAGTTGATGCAGATCCAGCGATTGCAGGGCACAGATACATGTCTTCACATGGCTTGTGATTGGAAGGTTGCCGGTTTTTATTCCAAGATACATAACTCCTAACTGCTCCATTGGCACTGTAGCTAGGGCTGCCCACCGTGCCGAGAATGTGTGCTCACTGCTGACCCCTGTCTGTACGTGTAAATACGTGTTGAGTTAAAAGTGAGTAAAAGCACAATGATGAAAAAGTATTCTAAATTCAAATAAATCTTTTTCAGTATGTTATTTATGCAATCAAGGCCTTGCTATACAACAAGTGGAAATAATAACAAATAGTTAATACAAACAAATTGTTTTCCTATTGCATTAAATGGCTTGTTTTATTTCTGTATTGTCTGATGAATTAACTTATTTACTAACTTGTTTACTAAATTCATTATAATAATCAGTTATTATGTACCCTAAAGACATCAAACATTTCGTGAACATTTAATTTATTGCTGATGTTCACGTGCACAGTTTAAAAAAATAAGAAAAATATGCATTACCAAGCTTGAAGGCTTTAATTTTTGATCTTATTATTATTAGTGATAATATTCATGCTCTCGTTTTTATTCTATTCTATAAGTAGTAAAAGCAAAAGAAGTTTACATACAGACCTTTAGTAATTCTTATAATAAATTATCACTACATGTTTTTTTTAATTATTCGATCATTGTTATAAAGACTGCTCCACTGAGCAGCTGATAAAAGAAGAGATAGACAGGTGAGAAGGATTCAGAGCTGTTTACTTACTCTAATGTGTCTCACCTTATACAACACACACACACCCGCGCACACATGCATGCACGCACGCACGTACGCACGCACACACACACACACACACACACACACACACACACACACACACACACACTAATACCCAGTCTGGCTTACTATTGGGTGTGGCCTTGACACAAAGCAGTTAATGCAGAGGAGCAACCTGAGACGACCTTCTGTCATCAAGGTGTTTGGGGGAGGAGAGTTTGTTTAAAGATATCTGGGGATAGGAATCAATTCAAAGTTGTATTCTAGGGTCTCCACCTTCCCCAGCTGTAAACAAGGTACTTGAATAAAGATAATGGATGAGCCACCTTTTCTAAATTGTGCTTACAGTGTATTTCACTTTGATGTATTTCAATGATATTAATGCCTTTGTGACTGTGGTAAATACTGATTGAAGATATACAGCACATTAGTGGCTGTATGCTTGATTTGCACTAGTAAGCAAAAAATTGCAAGAATCATGTACGATCCATAATTTATGGGTCAGGAATTGATCATTTATTGTGGTATTAGTTTTTTAAGCCCTGCATAAGCATTTGGCAAATATATTATTCTATGAATCAAATCAAATCAAAGAAACACAAAAAAGTTTGACTCAAAATCACATCCGTGTCTTTTTCTGTTAGAAAATAGTTTCAAACAAAATTTGATCAAATTATGAGGAGTATAAAATGTATTGTATAAAGCAGTGGTCCTCAACCACCGGACTGGGGACCAGTAACGGCCTTGAATCATTTATTACCAGATATCACTGAAAAAGAAATTAGAAATGGTTAATTCATTTTTGTACCTTACCTGCAGGTAGTAGAAATGATAAAGTTTGGACGGGCCAAAATAGTGTTAAAGAATCAAATGAAACCAATAATGAACTTTTATCAGTGAGTATAGCTAAAACACATAAACTCGATAGTCTGAGAGGTTTTTTTTTCATACAACTGGAATAATGGTGTATCATTCAGGTGTTTAATCATCACTCTGAACCTATAGACTTAATCCTGGTTGCTGACTCAGCATAACTCGCTAAAGAACAGAGATTTGCCTGTATGTGCTTTTTAATAAGATTTTAAAAAGTGTCCCCGAAAAGCCTGATGGAACATTTACAAACACATTCATAGAATCTGTGTTCCTACTGAGGGTCTATTCCATTATCAGCACTGTAATCTGATGTGAACAGATACAGCCCTGAAGGCCTAGTGTGTGACCGCTTTGAAGACTGGAGCATGATGGTCCCTTTGCTGCAGGGGGCAGAGGTGGGGGGAGGTGGCCTGGCTTACTTTAGTTTATTTCGCCATCGCCCTGTGACCTCGGCTAATCAGGAGGCCCCTGAGAGGGCCAGGTGCAGATCAGGCCAGGCTGCTCACACAGCCAGCACTGATTGGCTTTACCTAGAGATAAGAGTCAAGTCAGGCAGACTCAGCTCTCGTTCACTGATAACAGCACAGAGATTCATTTCAGTTAAAACCCTGAGCACGAAGGTGTCCGGCTTAACTCCAACGCAGTGGGTCCTCGCATAACATTTATACTGGTTTTGTGAATCTGCATGATGCCAGTCATGTCTTCACGCTTTAACATGCTGGCCTTACAATGTTAAATGGTAAATAATAACAAACAGCAATTTGGTGGGAAACGTGCTTCTAAACTGTTTGAAATGTAAATGACTGGCGAATCATTAAAACAGTTAATCTAACGATTCAAAAGCACAGCTTTATAAGACATTGTATATTATATTATACATTGTTCACATCTCTCTGTTTAGCTCATCAATGTACTGTTTGCTACCGTATGCATTAATTAATACCGTGATTATTAATTGTTTTAGAACTGACACTAGCAAAACAAAGAAAATAAACTGTGACAATAACAAGCTGCTAAAGCAAAACCAGAGTCAAAATATATAATGTATTTATTATAAGTTGTGTCATGTTTTACACTGTGTTGACTTTCACAAAAGACACTGTAGCATTACTTACTTACTTACACAAGATTCATCATTTCCCAATGCGATATCAAGCACAGTCTTGAACAATTTCTAAGTCTGTCTTGCATGTATTTGTACTGTGGGAGGTAGCCAGAGTAGCCGAATTAAACCAGACACAGGAAAACATTGTATAAATGTTACTTGACCTTGATAAACTCCTAGCAATGTCAATCAGTTTAGATGAGTGTAACTTTATAAATATTCTTTCAACCTTTTAAAACCAAAGATGTAAAGCAATATAATAAAACATCTATAAAATCAAAATTGATCGTTACGTGAACATATGTTCTTAGAATTAATGTTACTAAAATCTTAAATTAAATGAGTTGTTATGATTTAAAGAAAAGAAAACGTTCTGAGAACAATAAGAAAATAATATTTACAGAACCAAAATAGAACACTTGGGTAATGTTTTCAAAACATTTAGTTTTGACAACATTTTTTGGAATTTTGTTGTCTGGGTTTTACGATTTTGAGTATTAGCAATAAAGACGAGTGTGTTCTTAAATGACCCAATAACAGCCAGAAAATTGACCTTTTAAAATTCTTTTGTAACTTGTTAAATATGCGCACACATTTAGTGTCTAGTTTAACCATGGCTTAATCCTATTTAGGGTCACGGTGAGACACTGGACAAATACACTAAACACCTGGACAGGTCGCCAGCCTGTTGCATGGTACAGCAAACACACACACACACACACACACACACACAGAGAGAGAGAGAGAGAGAGAGAGAGAGAGAGAGAGAGAGAGAGAGGACAATTTTACCAATTAACCTGACTGCATGTTTTTGAGCTGTGGGATTAAACAGAAAATGCAGACCCATAAAGCCCCGGATCTTACCCGGAAATCTAACCCAGGACTTCTGACTGTGAGGCGACAGTGCTAACCACTAATGGGAGTATAAGCCAATGTAGCTTACATGCGTGTTCGTCTTGGCACATGGCACTACTAATAGGTATATTTAAAGATTTTATTAAAGATTAGTAGGAAATTAGTGTGATGTTGATTTAAGAATTACTTTCAAAGCATACCAAACAATGGATTAGGCTAAACATGGGCTAGATATAACGCATTTAGCAATATTTCGTGTATTACTTTGTCCCAATTGACTTCTTTGGTTTTGTTTCTGTTTTAAAAAAAGATTTAAAGTGAAATATACTATGAATCGCCCTCTTGTGGACAAATAAAAGGACTCTGATTAACTTGTTGAACTTTGTGAACTTTAGGGACGCTGAGAAATATGCAGTCTTAACATATCTTTCATTCCATTTAATAACAAAGCTAAAAAGAAAACACGTTATTAAAATTTCTACTGGAGTGTTTTGGCATTGAAATATATAAACCTAGTTTCATCTGCATAACAGGAAGTACGGTATTCACGCTGTTACCTTACACAAAGCATTCATTAAGGAAAAATGTTGATTAGATGAAATCGTTGATGTGCCTTGCCACAGATGCTTTAATCACATTTTTCTGTTCAATGTCTGAGAGATAACAGGTAAAAAAAAAAACTGGCACTGATGTGCTGGAGCAATACATTTAACAAAATTTAATTAAAACCGATCATAATAGGTTTCATGGCGTTGGTGGACAGTTTATTTTAATTTGAGAGAGCCACTTTTTATTAACCATGAAAGAATTTGAAAGAAAACAACGCCTTGACGGTGCAAACGTAAAATGCTGAAATGATTTCTCTACAAATAAGTACATTTCATAGAAATCAGCTCAAAACTGGGTTAGCAAAGCCACCCATTGCTTGTCTGAAACCCAGGGAGAACTGTAGTCTCCAGGCAACAGGCAAAGGTTTTGATGTCCAAATGTTTGTGCACTAAATGTCTCTTTAACTCAATTCTGTAATGCAGTGTTTGAAGATGCTGCCTTTGATGGTCATCCTGGTACTTAGAGGCATGTGGTTAGAACAATCCCACAGACTGCCTATAAATAATGTTAGAAAAACACAATTTGGTCAAAAGTATCTGGACAAACATTCACATCCAATTTTCAAAATCGGCCGTTAATATAAAAAAGATCTGTGTGTGTTTATAATTGACCCTACATTATTTGCAAGGCTATTGACAGCATTTCACTCTCAGTAAGAGCTTCTTTTTAGCTGGACAGTTGACACCTACTGGCTAGTCAAAGTATAGTGGAGAAATGCAATACAATACAAGCAATACAATTAAAAAAAATAGCATTATAACCAGTGTTATACAAGGAAATGGTACTGTATTGGATTAGTGTACCACCATGTACCATAAGTAGTTCATGCAATAATAAAAAGTTGTTGTGATAAAACAGGTATCGATTACATACATTAACAATGTAAGTGCAAAAAAAGTTTCTGACGGACTCTATATATGACTATACAATTAGTTATCCTTTACATCCACCTTATTATATAAAACATAAAATACTCAATGGTAAAATAAATGTTAAATGAAAGTACAATCAGTGACAATAATAGCAAAAGCTATTTTATTTGCACCACTACCCTGCTGCATAATCTAATCTGCTTATGTTTATTTAATGGACAGACTTTTCTGAAAAAATATTTACATATAAAACTACTAAAATTGGCCCGTCATCCTACACAAAACCATCTTTGGCTGACAAACATGCACCCCATTAGGCTGCCAAACATGCCTATGTAAAAGATATGAAGCAAGATTCAGAAAAGAATGGATTGACAGATTTATTGTAAAAGAACTTCAGGGGCCTGCACAAATCTATACATTTAACTTTAGATCCCCGTTTTGGCACACAATAGAAAATCAATTGCCCAATATCACTCCTTGACTTAATAAGCACAAATCTCAACAGACACATTCCATATATTGTGTGGAGAAGCTTTCCTGAACAGTGGATGATTCTTCTAGCCATTAGTGAGATGGATGGGTTGGTACATGCCCCTATTATTGCATTACATTTTAAATCATTGGAATATTTCCATATTAGTGTTATGATTTTGACTTCATATGTCCAACAAGCTCTTGTTTTAGTGATTTGATTTTCTTTTTGATGTATTGGAGCTTTTATAAGATGCAGGTGTAAAGCTAAAGGTAGGTTAATAGTCTCCTAAAGACACAGCTAAAAGAATGTGATGAAGAAATCAATTACTGGTAATGACCAGAACCTTTAGCACAAATCAATATCAGCTCAAATAAGGAGCTTAGTTTCAGCTTTTGTGTTTGAGAGTAAACAGGGGTTGAAACTCTCCAGAGCTGTTTGGTGTCATGAAAGGGACCGGGGAAAGGTAATTGCTGTCGGAATGGTAATGGCTATTCAGTACAACCCAGTGCTGGACAATTACACAGGTGGTCTTTGCTGTTATTTGGGCTCCCTGAGGCAGCAAGGTGACGAAGATGCCCTCATCTCGTAATCTCCAACCTCAGTTTCAGCCATAAAATGGTCGCAAAATGTATCCGAACAAAGGTTTTATCGAAAAGACAATTGTCTGAGAATTCACCGAGATTCACATTTAATACAGTCGGCTTTTAATGGAGTCCCAATAATACAGGAGACAGTCCAAAAAAATTTGGACAATTTGTTTTGGGATAAAATGGTCCAATTTTGGAAAAAGGGAAGAAAAAGACCTAACAGAGAAACGATTTGTGAAGACTAGTAGTTTATTTCAAACAACAAATGTGCAGGCACAGTTGTAAGAAGTCGATACACTTTTTTCTGTGTAAAGTGCTGAAACTTTTGCTTTCAGAATTAAAATGTTTTAACACTTAAACATCTATTCAGGTTTAGCACACAATTAAATGTTTTAAATCAAAGTTATAAAGGAAAAATACACAGTGTCATCACAAGGTTATTTCAGTAACCCAACTACAAATAAAGCTATAAAAATGAATATTACTACTTGTAAAACCTGACATATATCATTAGAAGATTTGTGTTTGCAGGATGATGATATGGTGGTGATGATTATGCACTGTAGCTGAATTCTGTGATGTGTTGTGATGCTGTGATTAAGTCCAGTGCAGTGTAAGAATATTTCTGAAACTTTGACTTTCAAGGCTTGTAATGCTTATGTTACTAAAGTAAGATTTATAAGGATGGTGAAGCAGTTGTGGTTTTCCATACGATTCATAACTACCAGGCTGGTTCTAGCTGGCCAGAACAGAAAACCAACTAGACAAACAACTCCAGCCTTTTCATAGAAGAGATGTTTGGTGACTGGATTATAGATTGCTTGGTTTGGTGTTTATTGTATAATACTGAACCACATTACAGGGTCAAAAGTATGTGGACACTCATCCTAACTCAAAGGGTCTCGAGTTCCTTAAGAAAACCTCATTAAATACATTTGTTATGAACCACCGATTTAAAGAGCTTCACTAGTTCTTTAGAGTTAGGGTTTTGGAATGGGTTGTCCAACAAATCTCCTGGTTATATATATGCTCGCATACATTTGACCCACGGCACAGTTAATGATAATGAATGATTTTTTTAGGTAAGACGTAGTTTAGTACAAAAGAAAATCTGTCCAGACTCGGACAACATAAAGAAGCTTAAAACAACATAAATAAGATTTAAGCAAACCTGCTGTTTGTGATAAAAATGCTTGCCTTTATTTACAATTTATAGAGCCGCAAAGATCAATTCAATCGCCCTTTGGTTAAGACGTACACACTGGACAGTCATACAAAATTGTTGTGAATAAGGATATCACAAAGAGAAGAATTCACTTTTTTTTGCCAAGCCCAGCAAATTCAGCGCGCACACATTTTAACTTCAACAGTGAAACAAAGGATTGGCTCGACCTTCACATTAAACTGCACGAAGGAATTCTTTTTTTCTCCAAAATATCCACATTGCATTCTTACAAACTAGCAGCAATCCTCTGCTTATGGTCTGAATTCTCTGATTGCCTTGGGTGGGTGGGGGGCGATTTCATGTGTTTGCTTTTGATCTATAGAAGTTTCATTTGAGTGAGAAAACATTGAGTGCTATTCAGCAGCACAATGAAGTGTCTGAACTAGATAATTTGATCTGTTCACAGCACAGACACTGAAACAGATTCCTTTACCCACAAAACGTCGTGCAACAATCTGGAAAAAAAAGCAGAAGGCCTTGCTTATTATTATTTTTATTTTCAACAAAAACTTGGAGCTTTTTTCCATCCAGCCAAATGAAGAAATGCTTTAGAGGTAGGAGACTAACACTGGTCGCTCTATTCATTTAAGCATCTAGTAAATACATTTATTGGCCATTTCTTGATCTACGCCTACAACATAGGTGCTCTAAGTGAAAGTCATACTCTATCGCCCCCATACCCTATCATTTGTACTGTTGGGATTTATAAACGTATAGTAAGTGTAGCCGTGTTGTTAGAATTTCACTGTTTAACATTTCAACTTTTGTAATGCACCAAAACATCTTTTAGTTGCTCCTGTTAAGGGAGAATCGTGATTAACATCATTGATTTGGCTTTTTTTTTTACCTTCCTGACAGAACCCTCTTGACAACCGGAACTATAATACACTGGTTAATGCATAGTGGTGATGTACCTTGTTTATAGAATTGCTAAGAATTCTTTTCTTTATAGAATTTAGCAACCTTGGACCAGTTAAGTGTTCAGTGTCTTGCTCAAGTGACTTCAGTCGTGACTTGTTGAGTCTCGTAATCGAACAGACAAGAAAACGATGAACGTAGAGATTTTTTGTACAAGAATGACATGGGGATGTTTCAAGTTAGTATTGTCCAAAATATCAATATAATTCTGTACATTTAATGAAGGTAGACATGTAATAAAGGACTAAAAGTTTGTTTTATCAATAAAAATAACTCACTGAGCTTATTACATGTATTTTAATGTTTTATTATGATACGATAGAGCAATTGTGAAACTTCACAACAATACCAAAGTTTAACAATAAAAACAAGATAGATGGCTTCAAGTGGCTTATTTACTTTATACTTCATTATTGAATAACGGTGCAAAATATAAAAAGACATTTGTTATAAAGAATCAATAAAGATCAGATGGTAATAATACTATAATAAAACTAAAATTTCCTGCAAAAACAGAGAGTTATGGTCATTCAGTTGTTTGTATATGTAGACTGGTGACCATTCCTAGAGTCAGCTTTACTCCACACTCCTGTATTTAGTGAACAGGTTGTAAAGAACTCGTAATGTTGACTTAAGGTCACAGTTGACGATGTCTGCAAAGACACAAAAAAGTCATTTGTTTACCATAAAGTTATTTTCCTAGTTTCCAAGTTTTCTTTCATATCATGAACAGGGGACCACAAGCTGGCACATACATTGTTCAACATATGCAAAGTAAGAGATCTTTTCACCAACCAGTGGCAGCAAATCAAACCAGACACCCAGAATTCCAAACCCATTAATAATATTAACTCAACCAGACTCAACTCAACCATGTGGGCTAGATAATTACATTGTTACCTGCCACACGCACTCTTTTACAGGAATGCAGACATTCAGTACAATGGATCCTCAAACAGTTTCCCAATTCTTTAAGATCTGTTCGAAATTGTTGGAGTGGGAGAAGTACATAATCCAGCACTCAAAGAAGCCCTTATGTGATGATCACTGGTGACAACCTGGTGCCATTAAAATGGAACGACGCATAATAGAAGAATCCTTGTATACTTATTACTAGCATTATATTTGTGCATCACTAGAGAAGACAAGTTGATAGAAATGTGTGAGGTTATTTCACACAAGTAATGGTTCTGAGGAAGTGAGGGTTTTGGTGTTCCTATATATAGATATAACAAACAATATGGATGGATGGATGGACAGATAGATAGATAGATATATTCAAATAGAGCCAGGCTTTTGGGATAAGAACAGAAGACAAAAATGTGTGCTGTCTTAGGCAAATTCTGCACGATTCCTGTGATTAAACAAAGCCGGTTAAATGCAGTCAAGCTGTGGAACAATCGTAAACAGAGTGTTTAATCACAGTTTATATCAAGGCTTATTTGCTAAAGTCCAAACAACTACAAAGCTCGCGAGTGATTAGCATCGCACATAGCAGAGCATGGAACTAATATTAAAGAAGAGCATAGTAAACAGTGAAACACAGGCACATGGGAACACTTATTATCAATTATAATAAACTATTTTTAGGTGCGTTCAGGCAACCAACCAGTCACAAAAATAAACTTGAACATCTGCTTGATATACAAAAAATAAAGCTAAAATCGAAAGCTTATATATAGTGGCGAAGGTTTATACACATGTGGTCTTTAAAAAAATACCACACTTATATATCACTGGAAATGGTGATAGTGGTGGTGTGAGGGGAAGCAACTGGTTATGTATTTTTTTACTTTTTCTCCCAGTTTAGGCATGTATCTACCTACAAATGTGACGAATGCAAACACAAATCAGTACTGTGTACCGGGAGACACACCCTGAGAAATATTTCCCTATCTCAGTGCAGGTGCCATTAATCAGAAAGCAGAAGCCGTGATTGCATGAGTTGAGCGAGCGAGTCTATCCACCTATAGAAGAAACCGGCCAAACGTTTTTCATGTGCCGCTCAGCCTTAGCCGACAAGACAGAGCTGAGACACAATATGATGTATTTCAGATCCCAGCTCTGTTAAGTGTGCGTTTTACCGCTTTGCCACCCGAGTGGCTAGAAATCAATTTTGAATGACATTGTAAACACTCGAAACGTTTTAACTATATAAGTTTTAAAAGCTATGATGCGAATTTTCCTACATGACAATAGAAAACTGATGCCAACCTTCAGGCCTGGGTTTCGGTTTCTCCAAACCTCCATCTTGCATCAACTCAAAGGAAAATGACACATTATGAACCTGTAAGAAATCGAGACAAATGTAAGCAAAGTGGCAAAGAATTGATAGAAACGAGCACTTCACAATATTCACGTTTTATATTATATAAGTTATTCCATAATAATTATGGGATATTTTGCTAGCACATCAGTGCAGATATTCTGAGGTGCTGGGTTTGAATTTCTCTGCTACTGAGTCTGGGCGTCCATAATTCATTATTACCTATAGCCGTCTGATAATTAGTCTGCTAATTGGGAAAGACTAGACAAAAGGGGTGTTGGATTCAACAATACATAGAGACTTTGATTGTCTGGGAGAGCATGGAGATCAAAATGTGGCATACACAAGGGAAATTTGAGACAAAAATCACACAAAATATGACAACAGTGATATTTCATTTGAATACCTTTTTATATTGAACTGTATATATTAATGTCACCTAAAACTAAAAGCAGTACCTTGTGTTCAAAATTGTCTGGGATGAGGAAAAAGTTGTACAGAGGAACAAAATATCCCTCCAAAAGCCCCATCAGCAGAACCAAGTACACACCATCTGCAAACTGATACAAAAACAAGCGTCAGAAGATAAATTTGTACATGGGTACATTTCTTTAAAATTCTAACTGCTAGACATGCATTAGATACCTGTGTGTCTAGCTCCGACACCTCCAGGTTCAGCTTGTTTAAGTGCTTGTTTACGAATGTCAGAAGAGTCTGTAAGAGAGGCCAGATGATCAGAAACAGCTTTGAAATATGAAGACCTATAAAAAAAACTGAAAGAATTAATGGACATACTTTTTTAACCACATTTAGCTTGTCTGGGGCGTGGTCGAAGAGGGTGTCAAAGGCATCACGCTCTATGTGAATAGAGATCAGTGATATTAAATCAGTGATAGTATTTTAGCATTTCTTTTAGCATTTTAATTGTGTAGGAATCACGCCATTATGTGTTTTGAAAACCAAAACTGAGCAATTCCTCATTATAAATATATGAGAAAAAAATATTAAAGCCAAATTTGTGATATATAACAAAACTCTTAATTAAAAAAGTTGGTACAGTGTGTTTACTACAGTTCTTTTGAATAAAGCACAAAACAAGACAGAGGGGTTTGTTTTTACAATTTGTGGCACAGTACGCTTTCTACTGTCGTACAGAATGGCTGCACCAATGTTCAAAATAACTCCAGCATCTCCAGAGTTCTGACTTTTTCACACGTTTCTAAAAAAAAATACAAACACTGACCGTAAGTCTGGTCCTCTGTTCTGACCTCATAAATGCATCCTTGACTGAAAAGCACATATTTTAACTGACTGACTGATGCTACCTACGGGAAGCCTTCTCAGAACAACAAAAGGACAGGATTCCCATATTACCACTAACGGTTTTGAAATAGGATGTCTGATAAGCTCAGGTTCAGGTGTCGAAAAGGTTCGGATGGAGGAAAACCTAGTCTGTAGCTGCCCCGGGATCTGTAAACAGGTGTAAAAACAGATGGGGGTGGCTGGCAACATTAACTATCTTCCCCAAGGGAGTTCTTAGCTTGTCACTCATTTTTAAACTAAACACTTAATAGATACCCAAGGGAGGATTTTGTTTGGTTGTTAGGTTTCTAAACTGTTACCCCCAGCTAGGAGTTGTAAATTTTTTCAGTCGCTCACTTCATGGGTCACCACATCGGAGCGTGGTCCACATTATTGATGTCGATTTGGCATGATTTTTCATGCCAGATGCCCTTCCTGACGCAATCCTCCTATGCATCCTATGAATCCTGGCTTATATCTGGCATGACAACACTGGTTGTTGCATCCCAGTGGCAAAGGTTTGCTGGTATGCTAGCTTTAAATACCATTGCTCCACCTGGGCGCATGACTGCATTATAAAGCAAATAATAACTAAAAACCTTTTGCAAAATTATAAAGTATTTGATACAAACCATGTCGTCCTGAAAGCGCCCTATAAAAGAAAAAAAAATCAAATTATACACTTGTTATGCTTAGAGACACCATAGACTTACACACACATACAGATACAGAACCATCATGGAGCAGAGAAGTATTTAATTATATTTAAGTAGGCACAGGAAAAGATCAGCAGAGCAGAAGAACTAATCAAAGGTTCGGTTTTAGGACTCTAGCGTGGTGGACATCTGCCTACCAGAGCCAGAGCCTTCAGCCCTGAGCTTTCACGCTCAAATCTGCCCGGGCAGAGGCATGCCATGGCAGCTGCTGCCCGAATGCCATGCAGCCGCCAACAGCCCCGTTCCCGCCCTTATCTCAGCAGTTGATTTGTGCCCGCTGGAGCATTATTAATCACAGCTCGGCAGCAACGGAAAGCTGGCAAAAGCAGAACCCCAGTGCCCGGGCCCCATCTCAGCACAAAGCTGCTCATCAGCATGGAGATCCAGCTCCACACATCCCCTGCTCCCTCTGCAGGGTCTGGCATGTCACCACGTGTTTCTCACTTGTCAACTACGCAGATGGTTCAAGTTTTCCACAATCAGTTTTGTCGATTGCCCATACATTGGCTATAAATATCAGAATACTTTTGTTAGTGTTTCGGGCGGTTGTCGTCTAAAGTCAACTTTTTGGTGATCGCCATTTTTCCCGGAGAATCGGAATTCTGGCATAAATCTGGCTTTGGGAAAATATCAGCAGCTTCTGGTTGCACATGCACAGCTGTGGCCGGTTACTGACAGAAAAACAATACAACTGTAATGACATACTCGATGTTGCCAGTAATTTCCTCCTGGACCTGCTGCGACTGAAGGATGCCCTCACGCTTCTGTAGGAAAGACAGGACACAACAGGAAATAAAAAGAGGAAAGGCAATAACAGAAAAGCTATTTGGATCGCCATCGCAATCTACGAGACACATAAAGTACAATATATTGCAAAGCATTTATTAGCTTATGCATCATAAAAATGTACCTGCACCACAACCACTTGTATAGTAACATGATCTGGAAGTCGGATAGGAGCACGGAAGTGTTGAGACAAAGCCACCAGGAGGTGAAGTATGGCGACGACACTTTTTGCATGAATAGCTGTGGAAAAAAAGTACAGATCATGCCAGGGTTGCAAGACTATGCCAGGCTGGCTAAAACTATAATCAAAGCAACTTCTCTCCCCATTTCCCTCCAAATCTAGTCGTACAAAAATACGAGATTGCTCTGACTGCACTGTAGCTTACTGCAGCTCTAGTTTTATGTAAATAGCTCTGGTTATAACTATACATTATTATTAATCATATACACAAGCTCATTTATGCTTTCCTCTGTACTGATGACCTCCACTTGAGTCGTGAATACATTACATTTACATTTTAAGCATTTAGCAGCATTTATCCAAAGCTTGGACTTACATCTGAACACCATCTCAAGTGAACAATTGAGGGTTAATGGTCTTATTTAGAGGCCTAACAGTGATAAATTGGTGGTTTGTGAGGCCAGTGACTTTCTGGTCTTTAGACCAGTTTCTTAACCACTAAACCATCACTGCTCTTTTTTTTCATTGCGCATCTTCTCACCTTGACATTTGGATAAGCTTCGTGTAGAAAAAGCCACACCCTGATGCCCATCCATAGTTCATCTGCATACGGCCAGCAGAGGTTTTAATATATTAGTTATAAGAAATCTTCTCTAAATATGTGCCAATAAGCTCATTTTACAGACTCACTTTATGTCTAAAACAGAATAACTCAATAACTAGGAGTGTCCAGATACTTTTGGCCAAACAGTGTATCTGCATTATCACCGACCAGGTCTGTGTAAACATGCTCCATCCTCATGCCTTACACATCACAAGGTTTTAATGTTATTTACAGTCAATGTTCCACTTGATGTTCCTAGAAGATAATTTGAGGGTGTCATTGATCTTTTCCAGGACTGTCTGAAGTTTCTGCTTCTGGGCAATCTCGGACTGTGTTACCTCAGCAACGTTAAGCTTCTCTCCTTCCAGCTTCTCTAAAATCCAATAACAAAATCATTCGTTTCATTTGTTAACTCCAAAGAAGTTTGAGCATTTGAAGAGAAAGTAGAAGTTATGTTACCGAAAAGCTTTTGAAGAACCTGACCGTCATACAGATCTTCTGCTAGATCTTTGACAATGATTCGTTCTCCCACTAGAACATCGTTAATCCAGTCGATGAGAACCTACGTCATATTAGAAGGTGACGACTTTTGAGTTATCTCACAACCATACAGCTTCATTATTATTATTAGGAGTTTAACGATTCGGGCTGACCGCAATTAATCGATTATTCGTTGGTCGACCGAAAAAATTACTAGTCGGCCAAATTCCATTGGTCGAC
>JAOTRQ010000003.1:1760677-1777792 GCA_028565875.1 Hoplisoma paleatum | reverse complement strand
ACTATTAGTCGATTAGTTGGAGTAAATGACGACCACTGGTCGACCAACAAAATCCTTGGTTGTGGACAGCCCTAGTAACGATACACTATATCTAAACAACAAATGTCCTTTAACTTCAGAGGAAATTGTAAACAATATTTAAAACACTAGAGTCATACTTTGTGTTTTAAAATGAATATAGTGGCAGCACCTTCTGCTGTTTATAATAATGATTCATCCCTAAAGAATCATAGATTTAAAAGAGTCATTCAAGTGAATCACTTGGGCTAAAGAGCATTTAATGGAGGCAAAGCAGGTGCCAGTCCATTGCACGGCTGACACACACAAACCTATTCACCTATATGGGCAAATCTGTCTTAACTTAACCTGACTTCATGTTTTTGGACTGTGGGATGAAACACCCCGCAGACATGGGAGAATCAAAATCTGAAAAAAACACATGTCCCATGCTACCTATTATTTAATACTAACTTAAATACTTTATATTGTTAAACTTGACCATCACTGGACAGGCTGAATTACAAGATCATTTAAGAGTCACAATTACAGCATTTTTCTAATTACAATTCTTAAATGAGCTCGTAAATCAAGGATTTAAAGGATTCAGTGATGTTCAGGAGAAAAATGTACACATAAAACATATAGAATTCTAAACTTATTTATTTACTATAGCACATGATCAAGATGAAAACTGCATTCAATTTTCTTATTGAAAAATCTCTTTAGATCCAGAACATCAAATAAAGGAATAGGCAACATGACTACCACAAGATTACTTCAGTGATCTATGGGTTCTATAGATTTCTGAGCAGCTGAAATATCATAAAAGCATGACTGTTATGTGTCATTAAACAAAAAGGCTTTTTAAACTCTGTTAAATTACATTTTTACATTTATATTCTTTCCTAGCAGTAGACTAATGTGAATGAATAGAATCAAGTTGTCAAAATGTGTCATTTATACTGAGATTTTGCTTTAGATAACCGTTTTCTTTCATTATCTAAGCCGTCTAGGTCGTAAAATACAACATATAAGGAGAAATCTCATAGCTAGCAGTTAAGCATGCCTACATTTACCCATACAAGTATTTTCTCATTATAAAAGCAAATTGCAACAAGTATGTGGACATCTGACTGTGAGTTTATGTTACATCCCAATCCACGACTGCTGCTCATTTTAAACAACTGACTCAACATTACCTTGATAAGCTCCTGGAGTTTAGGGTCACTTCTGGAATTAGGATCGACCATGGTGCGAACTTCATTTTCTTCTATATTGTTAAACAATGCATGTGGAATTTTAAAAGGTTAGTAAATTCTTGCTGACTGCAAAAAATAAAATGTTTATTCTGAGATAAAAATACCTAGCATGGTGTCTTCAGGGTCTAGTTCAAAAGGAGTGGGACTCATTGGCAGATTGATGGCATTCATGCCCTCTTCTTGGAGTTCAGAAACTGCAAAAAGTTATAATAAATAAATAAATAATGCTGTATTGCGATTACTATGCTACAAAAATCCAGTGTGTGGAAACGTCATAGTTTTTTAATATGTTAATTGAACAAACATTACATTTAGATTATGTCACGAGTACCTGAAATACAAGTATAATCTCACCTTGAATATATTCTACAGGATTTATTCCACAAGGCATTATACGCTGCCTGGGTAAAAGAAAAGTCGCACATGCTAATACTTTGTTTGAACGCATTTAGCACTAATACTGGCGCGCAGGCTCCTGCATTATCAAAATATTCATTTCTGTCCAGAGTTCTTCCCCAAGATCTTATATTGATAATGAGAGATTTGGATCACTGAGCAAAGTCTTATCCAGCACATCCCAAAGATTCTCAGTGGGGTTTTGTCTTAATCCCTTGGTAGTCCCTGTTGTATTGAGCGTTAGGAAATGCTTTTCAAGTTGCTTTATTTGTCAAATTGAAATTACATTTCTCTCATAAAGGGAGAGAGGCTGCAGCGTGTGAACACACCAACCTCATAGTACGAAAAACACAACAACACAATGGGAAAACTGGTTAGTGTTTGGGGGGGGGTATGTGTGGTAGAAAAAAAGAGCACTTACTTCACTATTAAACATATCCGTAAATTCATGTGTTGTTTTTCTAATTCTATCTCAGCAAATATTTAAAAGATTTAAGATGATTCTTTCATTGATGATGATGTTCCCCACTGTCCACTGTTTAATTATGTGCTGTACAATTATTAACCCGATTTTAGTCTCCTTCGATGGCTTTGCTTGGTGACTGCCAATAACTTGACCCTTATAAAATATCCATCCATCCATCATCTGGTTTTACCAATGCTTAATCCTCTTGGTGGTCATGCTGGGACACACTGGGCAAAATTATTAAATATGTGACCATATCGCCAGTCTGTTGCAAAGTACTGAGACAAAAACATATACATACACACACAGAGAGACAATTTCAGTATCTACCTGACTTTGGACTGTAGGAAGAATCCAGAGTACCTAGAGGAACCACATGTGACACAGATAGACAATGCAATGCCACACAGAAAGCCCTTAGACTGCCATACCCAGAAATCAATCCCAGGTTTTTGGTGTGAGGTGACAGTGCCAACTATTAAGCCACAGTGCCGCACCCTTCTGAAACAGAAAAATTTTCTAAGACCACAGGATGTGTCTTTTGACATGGTTGTTTAACAAACAAGAAGCTATTCACTGCATCAGGCAGGGTTAAATAACTTATTGCTCACTGAAACGTGATCACCCATGCATTAATTAATCAATCATCTGACCTATCTGCTTTGTTAAATCCAGGTGGTGACCTTTTTTGGGTCAGGCAGTATATAACAATCACTAAAAAGTAAAGTGATTAACCCTGATTACGTTATCATGGTACCTGTTAGTGGGTGGGATATATTAGGCATCAAGTGAACAGTGTCTATTAAGTGGTCCAAGGAAGGAAAAGTAGTAAATCATTGACAGACTCATTGATGCACGTGGGTCCGATCCACCAGACGAGCTAGATATCAGAATTGGTATCATATAATAGTCATGACAAATTCCATGAATTTCATTAGGTTAAATGATGCCATTATGCTACATCTCTGTCTTTTATTCTGATGAAAGCACTTAACAGAGAATAGCAAACCCAGGATCTCCCAGCAGTGAGCGCTGTACCAGGCCGTGCCGCTCATCATTAGTGGTCAGTGATGTGGTATTGGTTTTAGCAGAGGGAGGCTGCTCAGAGGGCCACATCTAATGCTATGCATTCAGGCCTGAACACGTCTGGGTTAACAAAAGAGCTACAACTAAGCCTTGCGATCGATGCGCATCTTACCATAATCGGCATCCTAGGCGAGCAAACACAAAGCAGAAGCACTTTATGGCTTTTTTATTATTCAAAACTAAATTGATGCGTCCAGCTGCATGAAGGTTGCATGTGCTCTAACTGTAAACAGTGCAATTTACGCGAAGATGAATATGCAGTAGGGTCACAGTCATAACCATTCAGCTCAGCCATGGCTGATTGAAAAATGGCTCTGAATATGCTCCGAACTCTCGGCTGATCTCTTATTTACCTAACCCGTATTCCGTACAGCAAACCAGCGCGGTGACAGTAATTCTTGAGACAGTTAAATAACACCTGACGCTATGATCTAAAACATTCCTGAATATTTTCTCACAAAGTAAAGCTTCAATCTCTACACATACTAACGTGAGAGATACGGCACCTTTTTTCTGATAAAGGAATAATTCAATTGCTTATATGGATTACTGGCTCACACTGTTCCAAAACTGCCATCACATGACGGCTTTCAAATCTCACACACTGGAGCCGGAACCCACGGTCCCACGCCACACCTCTTAATGAGGCGCATTCAGTGACAGCTTTACCACTTGGTGCCTAGTAGCTAGAAAAAAATGTGAACTAGTTCCACAGCTCACCTCAGTATTCTCATTCCAGTTTAACATATAAATGTGATTGTCTTTCTAGCAATGGTACTGATAGTAAAATAGCAATGAAACTTATCATGAAACCTTAAATATGTAACTTTAAAACAAAACTAGCACTTTACAATTAAAGCAATAAAGTTGTCATTAAACACTGGAGCTTAATATCTTCATGCAACTTTAACAATGTTTAACTACATTTATTTGATGCTGCTGCATAAAATACAATTCATCTGATTTGAGACAGTGAAATAATGCATATATACACCTTTCGCACCTTTCAGAGATTCACCATTAAGACTAATTTATACTTCTGTGTCAAACAAACGCCCATCCAAAATTTTCTAACTATGCGTCAAAACCCCAAGGATTAGCAACGCAGACCACAAGAGTGTGCACACTTATAGTTATTAAGTATTCACTCTCTGCAGTGCTTGATGGGGCCTTTATAATTATTATGTTTTGTTTATGATCCAACTTTTAAAAGCATTCGTTATTTAATAAAGATCAGCTAAAATCTAAAACAACAAATTTTCTTTCTCATGGCTAAAACGCTTTTCTAAATACAAATACTAAAAAGAAATGTCATAAAATGTTTTCAGTAGTCTAATGTTTTTAGGCTTTGAGCAATGATTTTTTTTAAATGTTAAATCCTTATGGTCTTTATCTGGCTTTCAAAGAATGATTAAACAAGATTTAACAGTATCTATCTCTCTCTATCTATTCATTTTTTCGTCTGTTTTCCCAGTTCCTGGGGTCGGACGTTAATGTTTGGAGCAGAGTTTTCCGTCCGGATGCCGGTTCCTGATGACAACCACCAATAAATGGTGGGATCTTGTGAGACTACTGGACAATTTCACATTGCCGATCAACCTAGTGCATGTTTTTGGACTGCGGGAGGAAACCGGAGTACCCGGGACTTCTTGCTGTGAGGCGACACTGCTAACCACTCAGCCACCGTGCCGCCCTAAGATTTAACAATATATTGGTTGTAATTTACGCAATTAAAATCCATCTAAATCTACACATAAATTGTGTCTTTATGGTTCCAATGACTATTGTTCAATTAATAACAGTCATTCTGGAACAAGAAACGACAATCTCAAAACTTTTGTCATGAATGTGCAAGAACCACCAGAACACAATATGGTCAATGCTTAGGAAGCTTTTTATGAAAAAAAAAAAACTTTTGGCCATGTGAGATGCTGATGATGATTCAGTATTAACTGAATACACTTAACACAATTACTATTGACCCATTAGGGGTCAACCCATTATAAACCTATCTGTTATCTAAATTTATAAAAGCATTTCAAATGACAACTTGCACCCTAATCAACATGCTTATAATTCCATTTTTCCTATCACGTGATGTTTCACTTAACTGAGAAGCAGCAAAAAGGATCTCAAGGACAACATGTTCGTCAATGAATGAAGTCTTATCTATAAGCCATAAATCCTCTCTATATGAAAACCTACTTGGCTAACGCATGCATATCCACTATTTCTCTCTCATAGTCTGCATGTTTCAGCACTCTAAATATACTTGCCACATGGGACCAAAGAGGCACTCAATAGAATCAAATAAAACCAAGTAATTTGCGTTCATCTTAGCGTCTAAGGCTTGAGTGGTTAGGGCTCAGCTGTAGACAGAGCAATGGAGACCTGGAATGGCTTTCTTAGAAAAAGCACTATTTCATTTAATATTCATTTGTTTAGTCGAAGAAACATAAAGAACAAATTACAAACAGATGCTCTTTTACCCTGCATTTCCTTGCATTTCATGTAGGCAATACAGATAATCAGGTCAGCTCTGACTCTTAAGCCTAGACACAGCTAGGGTACCATTTCATCCAGTAGAAATGCTGGATGGTGTTGGACAACAGCCAAAAATATTGCCATAAATGGGTGTATCCATTTTTGTGTAGTCATTCAAGGGAGACACCAACCCAACCAGAAATGATGAGTTATAAACTTTAATAAACCCTAGCGTTCGACTATTATGTTACCTGACATTCATAGATTCTGGTGTCACTTCTATCTGTGCTACAGTAAAATAAATAAAAGTATGTGGACACCTAACTAGTATCTAGTCAGACATCCTATTTGAAATCATAGATCTGAATATTCACTTCATAAAAGCATCGGATCTTCAGGCTAGGAGGTGCGTTTATCTGTTGCAATTTGTGGAATGTCAGAGTTGCTATTTAATTAATCAGTTCAATTCAGTTTCTCAAAAAGTGCTTGCTCAAATAAGAAGGAGCATTATAATTTATCTTTTTTATTTGGAAAGCATACTTCCATCAATAGACCTATAGTGTGTTTTATCTTGTATTTGATGGATCATATAATGTAGCTTTTTTTCATTAGTTCGTTTTGTATGAGACATGAATGTTATATCTGCCTTGAGAGTCTAGTGACATACTTTCTGTGAATAAATGACTAAAAACTAATTAGAGCTGATATCTAGAAAATGGAATGCCAAGTAGAGTGTAAACACCACACCGGAGACTTGAAATATAATAGTTGTTTTAAGACATAGTCTACGTTATATTTCTCCTGCTTGTATTAAATGAGTTCAGATATTTTCAGGTTGGTAATTAATGCTAAGAACAAAAACAAAAAATGTTAACTAAAAATGGGAGACAACAGCATCTGAAATACTCCAATGTGGTATTTACAGCAAATTTGGAGTCATTGTAGTTTGGTATGAAAGTTCTAAATAAGCATACCACTTTAGCAGAAAGACTAAATGGTTATTAAAATAGTTGCAATATGTGCAATAATAATTAAACAACAATCATAATATTTCATTTTAATATGGCTGCTCATTGGGGGGTCGGTACTGCATATTGTGATCGCCATTGTTGATTAGGGTTTGTTTTTACACCAGATTATCTTGCTGACACCCCTTCCTATTTATCCGGGCTTGGGACCAGAACTACTGTGCACTAGTGGCTAGATACTGGTAATAAAATTCAGTGTCACCAATTAACCTGTCTGCATTTTTTTTAACTGTAGGAATAAAATCCAGCAACCAGAGTAAACCAAAGCACATTAGCTTAGCCAACAGTGCTAGTCACTTAACCACTATACTGCCCAATAATTACATCAATATCAATAATTGTCCAAAAAAAGCTGTACTTGTCATGTCCATAAACTGATGACAATTTAGTCCATCAAGGCTGGTGAACGTATGAAACCTTTTCATCAGCTTTCATTTATCATTCAGCTAACTTAGTTTTCCGATAAATAATGATAAAGTAAGAAAGGTCTGGTTCAAAGCCAGGTCACCTGGACCCTGAAGCTGTGCAGAACCATACCACCTACTGCACCACCGTGCCACCCTCTGGGCAAAAAAGTTATCTAAAAGCCAGGTGCGCCTCTTAATGATTTTATTGGTTACTATAGTCAGTCATAATTACTCGCTCACTCTTTTTAACCACTTATCCAATCAGGGTTGCGAGGGGTGATAGAGTCTATCCCAGTATGACACTGGACAAATGGCACAAAGTCACAGTGGATAGGGTAATTCTATGCAATATACTGTGCAATAAATAAAAAAGAAATTATTTATTTGAGCTGTCTACAAAGATTATTTAATCATTAATTTTGTTCTTTGTATAATTTGATCCAACAGTTTCAGAATTTTTATATTAAACATATTGGTAAATCAAAATGTGAAAAATGGCTTAACCACCCAAGTGTAATACTTATATAAAACTTATAGTAAATCTGTGAACTTCAACCGTAAAACTATTAACTTTCACTGTAGAACTATGAACTATTACAGTAGAAGTCATTTTAGAACTGTGAAGTTTTATATTACAATTGTAAACTTCTACAAAAGAACTGTGAACATTTACAATAGAACTACAAACTTTAACAGTTGAACTATTTACTTTTACACTAGAACGGTCAATGTTTACAGTAGAACTGTAAACCTTTACAATAAAACTATGCACTTTAATATTAGAACTATTTACTTTTACAGTAAAACTGTAAACCTTTACAATAAAACTATGCACTTTAATATTAGAACTATTTACTTTTACAGTAGAACTGTAAACCTTTACAATAAAACTATGCACTTTAATATTAGAACTATTTACTTTTACAGTAGAACTGTGAACCTTTACAGCAGGACTTTTTTACTAAAATTGTGCATCTTTATATTAAAATTATGGATTTTTACAGTAAAACTATTTAATTTTACACTATTGTAATCTTTACCAGTAGAAGTGTGAACTTTTACATAGATGGATTGTGAAAGAAAAAGAAATGTTTACAATTGTCCTAGTTGTATGTTAATTATGTTCAGTTGTACTATGAGAGTTGATGTTACATGTTTTCCTCGGTATGCAGTGACTGAATAACGCGCATGTTCGTTGTAACGTTGTAACGTTTTACTCGTAATGAAGAACTTTTAATGGAGTCAAATCATTTGTGTGAAATTACAGCTCACACCTTCTTTTGCCTTTTTTCTTCTGGCCAAAGTTCCTCCAAGTTTCCCGAGGAAGGAATCGTCCTTTTTCCTAGAGGGCGGTGACCTGGGACTCGGAGATTTTGGAGAAGACGGAGATTTCTGTGGTGTAGAAGACATCTTTATTTCTTTATAAAACCTGAACTTCTAGTTGTGCTTTTCCAGTCGTCCGCTTTTAAAACGAAGCCCTAATAAGAACTTCTTCTGAGATGTAACGGTTTCGTCTCACAGTGTTTTTACTTCGTCCCAAGTCCCGCCCTGTAGATCAGTTTAACCCCAGAAAAGGCAAAAAATAAACCCAGAGGAATTTAAACTACATACGTCAAGTTATTGGGGTTCTAATTTAACAGGAAATATAATATAAAAAGAACACCCCAGGCTTTCTTTTTGTTTTCGTACAAAGAAAACGCTTTATGTTTATTTTATTTATTTATTGAGCATTTTAACGTCATGTTTCGGTCATATTCATGACATCAATCATCAATCACACAAGTTTTAAACGATACACAAGTCACATTAAACACACTCAATTTGGTCTCTTCAACCTGCATGTTTTTGGACTATTGGAGGAAACCGGAGTACACTGGGGAAACTCTACACAGAAAGCCACCCGGACTCGAACCCGTCAAGCCACCCCGTTAACTTTAACTGCTAATTACAAAAAACACACCTTAAAGTTCATGATTCTTTTACACAACATGGAACATTTAGGCCGTATAATTCTAGCTTATAATTTAATATAATAATTATGTGCAATTACATTTGTTCTTATTCAAGAGTTTTTCCACAAATTGTTGGATCACATCAAAATAACAAAAATATTTAATTTAAAGCATAATTTTAAGCCTCATTATCAAGCCATTCACATGACAACATTATCCCAGGTTTGGGTTAAAAACTATTAGCTAGCTAACCAGCTACTTTAATGTTTAAGCTTTATAGTTAAAGTAAATGCTAAGTAGCTAGCTAGTTAGCGAAACAGACCATTGGCTAACATTCTTTGTAGCAAAAAAACAATAAAATAGCAGGACTAAAACAACAATAAAAAAACAAGAAATAGTGTTTTACCTGATACGTTTGAGGGCCGATGTCAGTTCGAAAACGCACATGAAGTATCTTCTATTTTAGATTATTTGTATTTAAAAAAATTATACACATTCTTAAGAATAATCTATTTACGTAAAGGCTATTGGTTTTTCCACTAGTTCTTCTAGTACTTGTAATCTAAATATTTTAATTATATTTCTAACTTCTTAAAATACTCAAGCTTCATATCAAAATACAATTGATGAGTCAGATTAGTTTGTTTATGAATTATGATTTATTATATGATCTATTTGTCCTAAAACCAACAACGTTGTTTACTCATTCAGCAAGGTTTCTTTGACCTCGTGTATATTGAGTGTTCTTTATCTAGGGAGAATAAAATATTGCTACAGGATCTTTCATACCTTCCTTCGGCCATTTTCATTTCTCACTCATTACTTGTATTATATAGAGCAATGTAATTTCCACCTCATTTCAGGTTTGAATGCTTAAACTAGGTATGCAAATTGTTGTCTTTTCCATCTGCTTTTCCTAGCCAGGGTAGGCCTATTCACAGAAAAATATGACACACTGCCAGGCTCAATTTGCTGCTGTAATGTAGTGTGCGGCAGAGAAAAGATTACCAGAAGAGCTGACATCCGGAGCAGGTTCTAGTTAACATCTCAACATGACTGCTGCTCGACACATTATTTTAATTCCTCCAATGGTGTAGAAGGTCAGATTGTACACATTTGACACTTGGATCTTTTGTCGGAAATAACTATCATTTTGGTGTTTGGCTACTGTCATTAAATCTTTATCCAGAATGATAGCAGGTTTGCAAACACTTTCTCGTCTTTTTTCCCCCTGAAACAATCTACGTCCATTGGATATGACGTGTTTTACTCTACTTTCTATACTTGGGCAGCATGGTGGCAAATTAGGTGTCTAGATGGTCCTGAGTTTGACTCACGGATTTTGCATGTTTTCCCCATTTCTATGTGACTTTACTCTGATTGATCTAGGTTACTCCCACAAACCAAAAACATGCTGACAGATGCTTGACTCGTGTATTGAATAACTGTTTCATGTGATGAATGTATCCTAAGTGTGCCTGTGTTGCCTGTGTGTCGCCTTATGATTTAGTAATTTAAAAAAAACTGAGACTATCAGGCAGTCAGCGTACTTATTTTATCACAAGTCACATACTGTGAGACATACTTTGAAGTACAGGAATACCCATCCTCTAGTTTACTGAAGTACTTAAGATCCCAGCAGTGGTGGGCTAGCTAGATCACTGTGCCAAACCATCACAATGCAAATGATTTAAACAATGCTAGAACATTTGTGACACTGCATGTAGTCAGGTGAACTTGATATCATTATTGGCATGAGTGACGACCAAAATTTGCGCCTCTCAAGACTGGCAAACTGTTGCCATATTTTATATTTCTGATGCTTTTTATTTATTATAGACCTGCCAAAGGGCTAACGTTTTTTATACATATGTTTTTCGTGGGAAGTAAAAACGAAGATTTTTTTTATTTTTGAAGTATTAAAACGTTTTTGGACAAGCAGTATTTTTCATAATATTCATTTAACCATTTGATTCTGATTTCTCACTTCAAAAATTTTAAAGTATTGTACTCTATATAAAAAAATAGAAAAACGTCTCTTTAGTCTTGACGTGTATTGTAGGATATAATTGGTGAATAACAGAGGCTGTTAGAGTGCACGGTTCCTTTTAGCAGCGTTTGATCTGCTGTTTTGTCTCTGTAGTTCAGTAGTTACCTGGTGTGCTGCACAGCTGGAACAGCACAGTGGAGAGGTAACTGCTCTTCCCTTTCCCCTCCCACTTTCTCTTCCCTGCTCTCCATCTTCAGCTCTGGGTTTCCGGCCTCCACAGTGCTATGGGTCAAACAGGAAAACCACCCCCCCCCCCCCCCCCCCATCAACACACACACGCATACATGCACACGCACACACACACTGTTTTATTCAGTCCGATTTTTCTTTCTCTCTCTCGGTCGATCTGACCATCTACCCCTGATGTGCAAGAGCACTGCACCTGACAACATTACTGGGTCCCAAGGTCATCTTTTCTGCTCCTAGGTGTAGCTTCAGAACAGTTGCTCTGTGCAATGTGCAATATTTAGCTATCAAAATACTTCACATAATCACAAAAGAGGTTGGCCAAGTCGTCTTCTGAATTACACCATATATAGTATAATTTTATCTAACATTTAAATTACTCATAATTTAGTTTTAGTATAATAATACTAAATTACTCATAATTTAATTTAATTTATTCAATCCATCATAACTGTAATTTTAACCACCAATTTTGTACAGTATAAATGTTTATGTGGCCTATATGCAAAATGTTTGACCTTCAGGCACCTTGTATATATGATAAGATTGTTTTTGATGTGGAAACTAAATCACACATATACCATGACATATAGTTTGGGTAATAGTCTGGATAGTTTAAGAATTTGACATTTATTTTTTGCCCAAAATTTCAGCTCACAAGTCTAAATCCGTTACACATTATATGCTCCATAATATGATCTAACATTTAGATTATTCATAATTTAGCTTTTTCCGTTTTCTCCCATCAAACTGTAATGAAAATTGCATTTATTTATTTTTAATTATGGCTGATGGATACAAAACTTAAATTTGGCTCATGTAAAATGTCCCTTACATTTCGTTTACTCCCTGAGAACATAATTAAAGTGGCTTAAAATGTCACGTTGTGAAATGTTGGTTGGCTAAATGGAGCAGAAAACAGAAAGAAAACTACCTATAATCAAACATTTTTACTAAAATAAAGCATT
The DNA here is from genome assembly GCA_028565875.1 of Hoplisoma paleatum. NCBI lineage: Eukaryota > Metazoa > Chordata > Actinopteri > Siluriformes > Callichthyidae > Hoplisoma > Hoplisoma paleatum. Next base: position 1,765,510 of record JAOTRQ010000003.1, on the reverse strand, counting down.
CAATGAACTCACTATGAACACGCAGTCATTCACTGTTTAAAGTGCTCACAGGTGACATTTGCAGTCAAACAATATAGAAACATAAACACAATCATTCAAAACATCTACATAAAATATATGCTGACATTTTACTAATTAGATTTTTTAAATAGTTGAACTGTTAAAATAAAAAAACTGTTTCAAAAGAAAGACTTTAAACTGATGGATGAACATTTTTACTAATATAACGGTTTAAAAAATACAGTTGAGATTACAAGATTTGTTATATCTGTTAGATAAAAATGCTTCAGTATATGAGTGCAAAGAAAATAAAGAACAACTACTTTCAAAATAAATCACCCCTGGTCTTGTTCAGACAAGGCACATAGAATCAGGGATGCAACTACTCTCCCTGCACCTAGTAAACCTTTGACCTCTTTCCATTTCTGTCCTTGTTTGTCTCCAGGCATGAAACACTGCTCCTGTTGCACCAATAATCCAATGCAAAAGGGATCGCCTGGCCTGCATGATTGAGCTAAATGCTTTGCAACCAGATATCTGTTTCCATGAATGGCATAAGCAAAAAGTGTAGCCTTTTTAAATGATTTAATGTCTTGTAATCCAATTGCATAAGCCTTGTGTTACCTAATACACAGATAGCCTGCATGCAACATGAAGAATTCAATTACACAAACACTGGTTCTAGAAAAGTTCAGGCACTTTCTAATAAATCCCCAAAAACTAATCTGTATCTAAAAGAGAAATGAGACAAAATGCATTATAAATATTGAAGCTAACAACAACATGTTTATCAATTGGTTTACCTTCTCTTTAATATTAAAGAATTACTCTGGAATATGCAGGCAGGTTAGTCAAGCACAAGCACTTTATGTTTATATTTATTGTTGCGACTGGCATTGTCCTGCTGAAAAATGAAATAACAATAAAGCTTGAGAACAATTGACCTGTCACTGCTCGTAATGTTATTTCTAGTCAGTATACTGCTAGAAATAATAAAACTAATATTTAGCCTAAAGCAGTTTTTGCCTTTGGCTTTCCACTCATTCCCTGTATTTTTGAATTGTATTTATGAATTGTAAATAAGTAAAAATATTTGCAATCTTTCTTTGTAATTTTTTGTTTTGTTTGTTTGTTTTCCTCATCTGGGGTTTGTACATATATTCAGTAATAGTACATGTTTCATGTATGTTCCAACATTTATAGCAAAAATATGCTTTAACTTAATGAGTATTAAAGAAATCAGAATAAAACTTAAAACCACATGCACATTTCTAGCAACTCTTAAACTCCATCTGTTTGAAGGTCAGTGTTTATTTCAGCCAAGCAGATACATCATTGGATTGAGATATTCATAAGAAACAACAATAATACAATATTCAGAAGCATATGCAACCTTTTTACTCAGGATGAAATAAGAAGATAAGCTTTTGCTTTCGGATTTATGTCTCCCATACTTCTTATCTTTTCTAGAAGAAAGGGGAGCCAGGAAATGGCAGCATTGAGCCTCCACTAAAGACCAATTGCAAATTTCATAACTATTTGTTTGTGTCATTATTCTGAATAGCAGAGGCTTGTATAGAATAGAATACCTTTATCTGTCTATATATACAGCTTTACAGTAGAATGTAATTCTTGTTTCACATATCCCAGGTGATTTATCAGATGGGGCCATAGTACATGGTCAGCCACTTGAACCATGATGCATTTGAACCAACGATCTTCTGAATGTCCAATCCTTCTTTTATATCATCATTTGGAAATCTTCTTCCCTTTAAAGTTTCTATATTTGAAAAAAAAAAGTTGAAATTAGATGGCGCTAAATCCTGGCTACTATCTCTCTCTGACATGACAAATTCCTTTTTTTTTAGGTTCATTCTACAATTCTTATTCAAATTAAATCCCTCACCTTCCCAATTAAGAACAGAGATTTTGAGGCATAAATGAACTGTTCAGTGTAACATTTAGTTAGTAAGAGAAAAGAAATTCTCGTGGTCACAGACACTTTTCCAACTGAGCCACTGACGTCTATAAATGACGACAAGCTTCTCTGCAAGTTCAATATTTTACAATTCTAAGTAATCGAACCAAAACAGTACAAAAACAAAAGCAACCATCAACTTTCACACTACCAAGTGTAGTCTGTGCTACGCTGCTAAGTGCAAGAAGCTTTTCTGCAACTGTAATATTGGTTATTGGCAGAGTTGAAACGTATGAAGGTATTTTACTGCCACCTGGTGGTAATTGTTTGTGTTGTTTGTTTTAGTCTTAGATTTATTTATTTATTAAGCATTTTAACGTCATGTTTTAAAACCTCGGTCATATCTATAACAAGAAACGATCATTCATCACACAAATTCCAAAAGATACACAAGTCACATCCAACACAGTTATTAATTATTTGCTTATGATATGTTTTCTCTGTCTCCGTACATCACACAGCGTTTACTTTCAAACCTTAACAGTTTGTGTTTACAGTTTGGGGATAAACATGTCCGAGATTATTACGCACAACAATGAGTTGTACACGAACGTTTCCTATTCAAGTGGGTCAGAAGATAATTGACTTTAATTGAAAATAACACCGTTAGTTGATTTATTCAACCATTTTTCAACTTCTTCCAACGTAACGTAAATTTGTAATGTAGTTCTCCTATCTAGCCAGTAGAGGGCAGCAAAACACAATTACATTTTCACTATTTTATTTCTGTAAAATATAATTCGAGATTTTATGTATAATGGAGTTTTATTTTAAAAATTGCAGATCATGCTATATAGCTTGTAATTCGTATGCAAATGTATAAGGACACCCAGGACAAATATACCCTGAATTTTCACAGTATAACTGTGAAACTGGAAACATTTACAGTAGACTCTCATGGATGCTCATGGAACTCTTTTTTCATAGTTGAACTTTGAAGCTTGTGTTTGTGTTATGACCTTTCAGGGGAATTGGGTCTCCTCACAGCTCTACTACAAAAGTTCATAGTACATTTTCTTCTGGGTGATAATATAAAATGTTTGACAAAATAGGTTACACATGCATTTTGCTTACAAGAAAGGATAGATGAAGTTAGGAATTTGCAAATGATACCTACTGATTTCATCACACATTTTAAACATTTAAACTAATTGGCAAAAGTTATTTGAAATGTGGTTTGAATGTTATTGAATGTTATTAAATGTTATTTGAAATGAAAGAAAAAAACTCTGTTCTGGGTTAGATGAAACTTTTAGGGGAAACTTTGGTTTGGTCTGTGACAATTACTCAAATATTTCATGACTAATTTGATTTAAAAACAGTAAGATTTGTATATATTTTATAATCGCACAGAGCTTTGGATGTATTTATTATAATCAGTAGGGAAGTGCTACACTGCCTTTAGGCCATTTCCTTTAAATCAGTGGGTTTGGCTGGTGCCCACACCCATTACTATTTTTAGATAAACATCAGCAGTAAAATGTGTTGACCCAGTCAGCTTATTGACCTTACTGTAGTATTGTTGAAGACAATCAGCTGTCAACAATAAAGTGATATTTGCATTGTCTCTCCTTCCATTATTTAACACCAGGACTAAATGGTATGCATTTATTTTATTTTAGTATTTTGTGCTTGTGATGGTCTGGGATATATTAAATGTTAGGCTGATGGTAGGTACTCCTTGTTCACATTTCAGTGAAGTAGATAAGAGAATTACAGCATCAAGAACTTTGTCATTAATATGGCTCCAAATGTAATGAACCACTAATAGCTATCTTTGTTATGACTGTTGTTCTTAAACTTTTTTCTTTGCATCTCTTAAAAAAATAATTAATCTGAGTGTCTCAGGATCATTTGGTGTTTTGTGACTTTTTACACTTTGTTTCTCTACTCTTCTCTAGCTACATCATGGTTACTCTGTGTTACGTAAAATCCTCCCAAAGACAAAACACCAATGAGTGGACTGATGGTAGTCAGTAATACATGTCGTGATACTCATCATCAAAGCAATGGGGGGAGGTTGACGTCTAATGAATGCAGGTTTAACCACAAAAACTACCATCTTCTAAATGTTTCGATTAATTTTCTTTCTTTCCAATTATGGCCTTGAAGCACCAGGCCTTCTTGTTTAACATCACTGTCTGATCTCCCAAATTATTCTGTCATAATGGCTCCAAGGTTTCCAACACAATTTACATCAACATGAAAACCCATCCCTGTCACAAAAAAAGCTCCATATAATTTTGCATCTATAGTAAATGTTCTGACAATACACAACACATATACACAGAGCTCTCTTTAATTAAATGCATATTATTTGACATAAATACATTACAAATATTTGCAACTTGTCTAAAAAAATGCTCAGTTTTAAATTTAATATCAGCATGTGTTTTGATTTAAAGACACAATCGATCTTGATGAGTTTTGATAAAGTGAGCAGACTCTGAAAAAGAAAGAAAGATGTAGTGAAGATGGTATGACAGCAGTTTAGGAGCTTGCTGTGAGATCTATTAGTACATGGGATTCCAAGAGTGATGGGAGTGGTATGCATCCTCCAGCTAGGAAATCTTAAAAGCATTTCCACACATGCCAACTGGGAAGGATTAGACATAGTCCTTCTATTCTGAAAGTGTTAGAACATATGAAAACTGTGAAGTAGAGGCTCATCATGCATACTGTATATGTGTGCAAGGTTCTTCAGGTAGTTATTATAAGATGCTCAGTTTTAAATTTCGGAACTTTTACACCTGCACCATCGAGAGCATTCTAATAGGAAACATCACTGTCTGGTTCGGGAACAGCACCAAACAGGACAGACTGGCTCTCCAGAGGGTGATTCGTTCAGCTGAACG
>JAOTRQ010000003.1:1730781-1748323 GCA_028565875.1 Hoplisoma paleatum | reverse complement strand
TATATTATAAACATAAAGTTATTTTGTATAGATGTTTACATCAGATTTTTTCTAGACTGTACCAGCCAATCTGGTGATCACTGCAAACCCAGAGAACCCAGTCATCGGTGCAAGCAGTATAATCCTGGGCATTAATGACACTAATGGAAATGCAAACCATTTTACATTTGCCTGGAACTGCAGTAGGTGCTTTTATTTATTAGTGATACGTTTTATGTAAAATGAATGTGAAAAAGAATGCGAAAATCATGAAATCAATTCATTCGTTTTGGAATATTTTCCCCAAAGGTGGATCATGTCCCTGTAATGTCAGTTCTCAAACTGAAACCCTTCAAATAAGTGGTGATTGTCTCCCACCACCTTACAGTATGTCAGTTTTTTCTGTTACTGCAACTAACAAAAAGGGGCAGTCACAGTCAGCGTTCAAATGCATCTCCATCACTCCAAGGATGGATTTCAATCCTGTCATTATGTAAGTTTGATCTATGTAAGTTCCAATCCAAACTTTAACATTGCATTGTATTTTCCAAAATACTTTGCCCTCTTTGTCATGGGTTGAACCAAAGTTTACACTAAACACCTTAATGTCCTTATTTCAACAGTCAAGCATGGAGGAGAAAGTATTTACATTTAAACATTTTCTTTAAATGTTTCTGTTTTTCTTTCAGTTGTTCCAACTGCAACCCAGTGAACGTTAGTGTTGATGTTAAGTTGACATTACAGTGCGAAGGCTGCCAAAAAATCGTTTGGTACGTTGAGGATGCAACACCTCTATCTGTAAGTAAATGTGCATGTCGGGCCATATCGGGGACATCCCATTCAAAAACCACTGCCATTAAAAATATACCCCCCTCGCCACCATGCTTGCACAGAAACAGACCGTTCATAGACTTTTGCTTTTAAACAGTGTGACCGGAATATGTCATATCTACAGTCGGCAATAAATTTTTATTGACTATTTTTTTGTATAGTAAGTTATTTTATATAATGTTTATATCATTGATTTTAGGATGTGTTAAGTTCCTGCTATTCTAACAATGGACAGAAGCCTTTAATAAAGCAAAAGGAAGGTGTTAACACTCTTATAATTGAAAGTACAACTCTGGTCAATGCAAAAAACAACATAAATGTTGTGGCTTATGGTAGGTATCGTGATTTTTGTGGGTAGTGGAATATATCTGATAGCCTTTGATTCATGTATTAACTCAATTTTCTTATTCTAGGGGTAAAAGATGGCTTATCAGCATCTACTGAATTTAGTGTTCCAATATTCAGTGACTCTCAAACTATCATGCCCAGTGTGACCCCTGCAACAATCAATCCACTATACTGTGACATTATTCCCAAAGTTGGAGACATTCTCACACCATTCAACATCACATGCACTGTAGCGTCATTGTTTTGTAAAGCTCGACTTTGCACATACTGCTTCAGAACCACCACCGGTATGGAACCTTCGACACATATGAAATTTTCACCATTAATCAAAATGAAGAAAATGTTACAACTCTTTTTTGTTTACCTCTAAAGGTAATTACTTGTACTGTGGCCACAATTCATCTGTGGAGTCACTCTTCCTTCCTTTTGGAGTTGGCAGTAACTACAGCTTGGACATAGTAATCACAGTTGAAAATAAGGAAGGATTGAAAATGAACACTTCATTATCCACTCAGGTCTGCATACATTTAGATCACAATACAGAAAATTAAGAATTGATTGGTTTTTTTTAAATTATTAAAATTATATTGGTAAAGTGTTGGGCCACCAGAACCTTCATGACATATACTGGAACTGGGGTGATGATCTAAATATGTTTTAAACATTTTTATCCAATGTTAGTGTTCTAAAGGTGTACTTTGTTGATCTAGAATGTACATGTGAGATCAACACATAAAAGAAAAAACGTACGATTCATTGTGCAACGAGCATTTTATCTGAGAGTCCATCTCACAAAGTTAATCCAAAGTTGAGCAGTTATCTTTGACAATAATAAACACTATCAATGTCACTTTGGTCCATCCATTTTGCCATGTTTTTAACTCAAGAAAATCAGAAAGCATAACTTGATATTCATTAAACTATGTTTTGTATTGGGCATTTAAGAACATTTAAAAACTACAATTTTCTTTTTATTAAAACTATTTAACTACTTATTTCATTTGTTTTCTCATTTTTCACTTTAAACGATTTAGGTAAATGATGTTGAAGTTGGAAGCACAGTGCAGGATCTGGAAACTCTCATGTCCAAGCAGGTTGACCAGCTGCATCAGCATGGGAAGTTGACTAGAACAGTTTTAGCACAGATGTACCACTCTGTTTCGAACAAATTAAATGGGGACCCAACCAACAGCCAAGAGCAATCCGCTAAAAAGAAGGTACAGTTAATTATGAAGGTTAAGACCCACATTGCAGTCACCGGGGGTTGTTCATTATTTGGTCATAAATGTAGCTAGATATAATCATATGTATATTTATTTTTATCAAAGCTACGAGAGCGCATGCTCTCAGACCTTGGGACAGCTGTAAATGCTGCCCCTCTCAGGAACCCCACAGAAGTACAAATGACAGCCGATGCAGTAGTGGGCATCACCACACAGAGCGAAGAACTCACCTCTACAGCCCAGGTGAGGGACCTATACCCAGCAAAACTCAATGTGAGATTGTAATAGATAATCATTCTTATATGACTTTGTCTCCTGCAGTGGGAGGCCAGTTCTCTCCTGTCAAACTTGAGTAGATCCCTTGTCTTTCTCAATTTCTCTGGTGGTGATGATAAAACATCAACTAAGGAGGTGGTTACACCCATCGTTCAAGCTGCCAGTAACATCCTCAAAGTTTCGGCCAGCTCTGACAAGCAGGTATAATTTTTTGGAACATGAATTATTTGGTTAAATCCGCCAGTGAAAAAAACATTGTTAAATATTTTTTTCCATTTTTTGCTCAAGGAAACAATCTCTGAAAATCTGCTAAATGCAGCAGAAAACATACAAAGTGCTCTGTTGGCTGGAACAAGTACAGATCAAGAACCTATCATCGTTAGTACTGAGGAGATCAGTTTGTATGTGAACAGGTAAGCTACAGGAAATCATAGCAAACAAGGTTTACAAAATATAGTGTTAAAGTTTTTAAATGGTTTTAGTCCTTATAAATGTCTTATGACCAACACACACAAGTTCTACATGATCATAGATTGAAATATATATGTTTTAGCCCATCATCTTGGGTCAGTGTTTTAATTTATGTGTTATTATGATCATAGGGGGCGGCATGGTGGCTGAGTGGTTTGCATTGTCGCCTCACAGCAAGAAGTCCCGGGTTCAATCCCCGCGTGGGGCTGGGGACTTTCTGTGCGGAGTTTGCATGTTCTCCCCGTGTCAGCGTGGGTTTCCTCCGGATACTCCGGTTTCCTCCCACAGTCCAAAAACATGCACTAGGTTGATCGGCAATGTGAAATTGTTCTCACAAGATCCCACCACTTACTGGTGGTTGTCATCAGGAAGGGCGGAAAACTCTGCTCCAAACATTAACGTCCTACCCCAGGAACTGGGAAAACGGACGATAAACGAGTAGATAGAGAGAGAGATGCTCATAGGACGATCTGTTTTCTGGTATCCATTTAATTGTGCTTCACTTTCTTTGGTGTAATTCGTTAGAATGTCAGCAGAGAAGCTTCAGGAACAATCATTCAGTGTTAATTACACAAGTTCAGCCAGTTTCGTGCTTCCCTCTTTGGGTCCTGATGTTCTTCCTTTCGAAGAGGCAGTGGACATACGGGTATGATTTCCCTTCCCTTCCCTTTATTGGTTGGTTATTCTTAACCTGTCCACGGACATCACATATCATACCAAGTTAATTAAAATAGATATAAACAATGGATAATATGACAGCGTTGATAACAAAGTGGAAAGGACACAGTCTGCCTTTTTTAATGTGGTTGTTCTGGTCTTCAACAATGCTTACAATCAGGTGTACATATACTTGTCATATCGCCAAGTTATATAAAGGTAATTAACTTGATGTATGTATACTTGTTATACAGATGCTTAGTTTTGCCATTAACCCATTCTCATGGCGGGAAGGTGAGACTATTAGTGGAGCAGTCGGGTCTCTCTCCCTCACTCGAGAAAATGGATCTGTAATTCCAGTATCAAACCTGACAGAGGAGATTGAGGTAAAAAAATTTCATTTTGCTTGGAACTAAAGATTATTTTCCAAAAGAGGTCAAATGTATGCTTGTGTTTTGTTATATACGTACATACTTCCAGTCACACAGCAGGTCCATTCAACAAGACTGAACTTCAATGTTTTTGTTACAAAAGCAATCAATATGGCTGTTAAACTGCAAGGATTGCTTTAAATCTGAAACAATCATTTTCCAGCAAGTTCTGCTTTGACTACAACACTGGGTTTAATCTTTAGACTAGGCAACTCCTACCTTTTAAAACAGATGATGCTAACCATAGTCAATGAATGTAATATAATGTTCAAAATAGAGAAGATGCATTTTGGGGTAATTTTTTTAATAAACTTGTATTGCTCTTATACTTCCCAGATTCTTCTACCAAGATCTGAAACTGAAGTAAACAGCACTTATTTAGACCTAGGAAACTACAGCACGTTAGTCATCAACGTAACCACGCCTAACATTTCACTTGTCTTGAAACTGGATCCATCAGAAGAGATAAATTTACATTTACTATTGGGCTTTGAACACTACCCAAATATTACCCACCACATGGCTGCTATTCAACTCCCTCAACCAGGAAACTCAGCAGGTTATATTGTAGATGAGTTAATCACACCCATTTTGGTGCACATGGTGGATGTAAACAATGTATGTGAATGGATGTTGTTTTGTGTGGTACAGAAGAGAGGTACACGTGGCTACTGGACCCCAGAAATCTGGTCATAGATGCTGGTGTTTACTACCTTTTGGTGAGGCCTATTGTAGAGGCAGGAGTAAACTCTACAAATGCCTCAGTGTTTATCACTTCCATTGCAGCCCAATGCAAGTACTGGGATGAGGCTGGAAACAACTGGAGTGACTACGGATGCAGAGTCAGTTTAATGTAAAAGTTTTATGAATAATTTACAGTAATATCTGCTTCTTCAGATTCATTTATTATCCTCATTTCTGTCCGTACAGGTTGGTCCTCGCACCACGGCACAGTTTACCCAGTGCCTCTGTACCCACTTGACCTTTTTTGGGAGCTCTTTTTTCGTCATGCCCAACCTAGTGGACGTGTCTCGTACCGCTGAACTTTTTGCTACATTTGTTAATAACCCTGTGGTGGTGTGTTTTGTTGGTGCAATCTTCCTGGTTTATTTTATAGTAGTGGTGTGGGCACGGAAAAAGGACATCCAAGACACAACCAAGGTCCTAAAGCAGTCACTTTAATGATAATAGTAAAATGTATAAACTATATGGACAAAATATGCTTATAACATAAAGGTTTCCTAAATAATTGTCTAGACTTTTAAGAAGCTTCATCCACCATACCTCACAGCAGGGATATAATATTATATTAACTAATTATTTGAGAGATATATATATATATGTATATATATATATTCGTTTATCGTCCATTTTCCTAGTTCCTGGGGTAGGTCCGTCTGGATGCCCTTCCTGACGACAACCACCAGTAAGTGGTGGGAACTTGTGAGACTACTGGACAATTTCACATTTCCGATCAACCTAGTACATGTTTTTGGACTATGGGAGGAAACCAGAGTATCTGGAGGAAACCCACGCTGACATGGGGAGAACATGCAAACTCCACACAGAAAGTCCCCAGCCCGACACGGGGATCGAACCCAGGAATTCTTGCTGTGAGGCGACAGTGCTATATATATATATATATTACCCAATAATAATATACAATGTGTTTTAAAAGGTAAAAGTCACAGTGCTAGAGGACAACGACCCTTTGGCTGAATATCGTTATTTATTGACTATCACTACTGGTCATCGTCGCGGGGCTTCCACATCCTCTCAGGTCAGTGTGTCTGTATTTGTCAGGTCAGTGTATCACAAATATCTCAGTTATTTAACAGTGACTATCCTTGCTCAGGTTACTGTTACTCTGATTGGTTCAGAGGGGGACAGTGAGCCCCATCATCTGACTGACCCGGAAAAGCCTGTATTTGAAAGGGGAGGGGTGGACATGTTCTTCCTTACCACCCCTTTCTGTCTCGGAGAGCTACAGAGCATCAGACTATGGCATGATAATTCTGGAAAACATCCAGCTTGGTGAGAAAATGGATACTGTTCTGATATGCTCCGATTATATTTAATATATTCAATTTAACATGCCTGTTTGTCAGATGCAAGCAAATAAACATATTTCTAATTTCAAAGACTCAGGCTGAGTATTCGATATATTTTACCTAGGTATGTTAACAAAGTGGTGGTGCAAGATCTGGAGACTGGACAGAAGTGGCATTTCTTGTGTAGTTCATGGCTGGCCATTGATATGGGCGAATGTACCCTAGACAAAATGTTCCATGCAGCAACAGAAATGGACTTGAAACAGTTTAGGTAGGTTTTTATTACCTTTTTATGCATTCCCCTCCCCTTTTCTCTCAATTTAGCCAATCAACTTCTGGGGAACTCAATGTCCAGGGCAGGTATATAGTTGGCTGATACAATCCTTCTCATGTGCAGTATTGCCAATCCTTTCTTATTAAATAAAAAAATCATACAGCAATCCTAGCACAGCCCTGAGGACACTACTACTGAAAAACATAGTAAAACATAGCTAGTCTGATAAATAAGGTCTTCTTGAAGCTCTCTTATTGTTTTGTCCATGGACATTCCACTCAGTTGAGAAAGTTCAATAAAGAATAAGGAATCAACAGTTGCTCTTTGATACAAGACACTATTGAGATCCATGTTTAGATGGCCATAGTTCTGTTGGCTGGGTGCAAATACAGTACAAGCAAGTACAAGCTAAAACCTTGAATGGCATGAATTGTATTAGAATACCAAAACTATCACTCAAAATATGTGCCTGTAATTACTAACTATGTATAAGATTAAGAGGTAAAATGTTTGCTCGTCTTTCCTTTTCAGCAATCTGTTCTTCACAAAGACCACTAAAGATTTCCAAGATGGTCACATTTGGTTCTCTGTAATCAATCGTCCACCAAATAGTAACTTCACACGAGTGCAGCGAGTCTCCTGTTGCTTCTCACTGTTTCTCTGTACCATGCTCACTAGCATCATGTTTTGGGGGATTCCAACTGATCCATCAGAGCAGACCATGGACCTGGGTAATGGCAGTTTCTGTGTACCAACACTCTTAATTACTAGGGATGTAACGATACACTCTTCCCATGATGGGATGTGATTCATGATAGAAGGTTCACAAAACGCTTTCATTCCCTATTTTTAAAATTATTTCCATTTTTATAATAATACAACTATTATTAAATACTGTTTTTTCGATTATCTTTAACTTGTCATTTTAATTCTCAGGTGTATACAATATTTTGAATGAGACCCAATTTGGCTGGAAAACCCCAAATCTGTTTTTCGTGCATCGTTACTTCCCTATTATATTACAATTACACCTATTATGAATAATATTTAATATTAATAACACTTTTAATTTAAGGTAAAATTGAGTTTACTTGGCAACAAGTGATTATTGGGATCCAGAGTTCCATCATCATGTTTCCCATCAATCTTTTAATTGTGAGCATCTTCAGAAATGCTCGACCAAGGGAAAGAAAATCAGACCAAGCTGGTAAACATGGAAAGACGAATTCAACTGAGCATAATAAAATAAAATGTACAGCACCATCCCAACCTCCATCTCCTCAAAGTATTCATAGAGAAATCACACCAGATTCTGTTATAAAGGTATGAAATAAGGGTTAATTGTGGTTACTGGGAAATTATGATATCTGCTTTTCCATGATTTCATGTTGAATGCCATGCTCTTTTTATATTGATTTTTTTAGGACATCAAACGAATAGCTCAGTCCCTCTCCAAGGCTTTGAAGAACCCAATGCCAGTGATAGACCCTGAGAAAATGGATATCAATGCACTCTTATCGATAGTTGAGGACATCATTAAGCAGCAAAATTCTGTCGATCACGAATTTTACTCAGACAAATCTAAAAACAACATGGCTATATCACTGGTGTCTGTAAATCTGCAAGGTATGTTAAAATCCAACCCGCTAGAAAAATATGCGATTTTTTAGGTACATGCTCTAGTGTTTTATTGCCTATTTCACTGTTAGACAAAAGTCCTGAACAGATGCTGACAGAGAAACAAACTATCTACAAGCAGTATCTCTACAAGCAGCTGGAGAATGTAGAGAAAGAACTAAGACTGCTCGGCCCTTTAAGATTTCCCAAGCCAGAGGGCTACATCCAAGCCGTGCTTCAGGTTCAAGGGATGAAACAAATGCTAGAACCGTACGTCTCTGCCACCTCAGTCAGGGACCAGGTCAGCTGCAGCTCCAGCATAGCAGAAGAACAAGGCAGCCATAAGAAAGGCCTACCATGGTGGTTTGTGTATTTTGGATGGATTCTTGTTGCAGCCACCAGTGGCGTGTCAGCTTACTTTACGATGATGTATGGACTTACTTATGGATCAGAACGCTCCATTAGCTGGCTCATTTCCATGGTTGTTTCATTTTTTGAGAGTCTCTTCATTACCCAGCCTATAAAGGTGAGAGATCTCGGAGAGTTAATTGTTTTCAGTTTAAAATGAATATTTTAAATCAATTTTAAGGAGAATCTTAATGAACACATTGTATGACTTTTTATTTAGGTCCTTGGATTTGCTGTGTTTTTTGCACTAGTCCTGAAGAAAGTTGATCAGGAAGAATATGATGTTCCAATTGATGGAGCGTCATCAAGGACAGGTAAACAATTAATACATTGTTTACACTGGCACCCCATCCCAAGTGTTACTTTGTGCTTTTCACTCTTGCACCCCGTCCCCCAGCAACTCTAATCCTATAAGTGCTTGATAAAATGAGTGCGTTTTTAAAAATAACAACTATGTTGTTTTCTCTCCAGATGACCCTAATGACATATGTATTGCCAGGAGAGACAGCACATGCAGCTTCTACCAGCCTCCTCCTCCTACTGACATTGAGAAAATGAGAAAAAACATGATCAAAGAACAGAAAGTCTTTGCACTCCTCAGGGAGATAATCAGTAAGAAATTCTCATTTGCATTGTACTGATAAGCTTGAGAAGAAAGAATCTATGAAACAAATGTTTCCTTTCCAGTTTATGCAGGATTTCTCTGGATGCTGCTCCTAGTAGCTTATGGTCAGCGTGACCCGAACGCTTACTTTCTTAGTAAACACATTGAGAACAGCTTTAAGAATGGCATTTCTGACAGTATGACTCACAAAGATGTCTTTACTTGGGCAAACACCACTCTTGTTAATAACATCTTTGGAAAGCAACCAGGTATCTCCTTTAAGCCAAATACAGTATCAACACATATGTAATTTCATTATAATCCTTGATGCATTTTCGCTGTATTAGGCTTCATCACAGATGGAAACTCGAAGCTGGTTGGCAATGCTCGTCTCCGACAGGTCAGGGTACACAGGAACTCTTGCAGGACATCAAAATCTATGCAACACGCATTTCATGATTGTCATGCTCCGTACTCTTGGGAGATAGAAGACATGGGATCGTATGGTCCTGGTTGGAATCGGTCAAGAGATGAACATGTACTCAAGATCTTGAAAATGCCTTGGGAGTATCAAACCCAATCTAGACTGCGGGCGTACCCTATCTGGGGTGGCGTGGCTTTTTACAGAGGAGGAGGCTTTGTAGTAGACCTTGGTACGACTAAGGAAAATGCAAGCAGGTAACTACGATTACAATTTTGCTTGGTGCGAGTATAAACAATTAACACATGGAAAAATAATTGCAGTACCAGTGAAACGCTTGCTCACACTTTCTCCTTTAAAGTTTTTTCTTGATTTTAAAGAAACATGTAGTAACCAAACCAATATATTTGATAATTGTATACAAGTAGTCATTTGAAACCTTTTGTTTTAATAACAGCTTTGCACATTGCACATAGTTTTGCCCTAGGCATTCTTTTAATCAGCACCTCTCTCAACCAACGAGTATGGTTGAAGAAGTTCACAGAGATTGGTTGTTGACCATTTTGCCTTCACTCTGAGGCCCATGCTATCCCAAATTATTTGTATTGGGTTTAAGTCAGGTGATATTACAGGCTTGATCATTTGACACAACACTTCCTAATTGCATTCATGGTCAAATATCCCTAAGTAGTCTGGAACTGTGTATAATGCATAAACATTTTGAATGAAAAGGTGTGTCCAAACTTTTGACTGTTGATGTGTATGAAATTAGACAAGGCTTAAACTTTAATACATAACCTAAATACCTTGTGGACTGAAATTCCTCCCGTTTTCTTGCATATGAAAAATAATTCTAACCAAATCAAAATGTATATGTTACATAGTTATACATACAGATCATCTGGCCATTTGTGCTCATGGTCTTTTTTTTCGGACCAGACCATGACTACAATCACTTGCTTTGGGTCATATAATAATTTTATATTTTCACCTCAATGTGAATTCTTTGAACTGCTCCTGGGGTTGGATCGTGATCCAAATTGTTGATTTGGCTTTTTTTAAATGCCGGATGCCTTTCCTGATGCAACCCTTCTACTTATCTAAACTTGGAACTGGCACTCAGCCAATCAGCAACACTGAAATTGAACTTCAGACTCTTGATATTGTTGTACAGAAAAATCTTACTGCTCCACCTGGGTGTCAAAAATTTACCTCTCTAATAACCCAAAATTAAGAATCCCAACTCAATTTGAATATGAATATTAACAAATAAAATTAAGTTGAGTAGACAGATGATGATATGTCTTGGGTTTAAACCGGCTACAATTAAATATAATTTGAAGTAAATACAAAGAACTCAGCATTACTATTATAATAGCTTTCATTCCATCTCAACCTTTTCTGACTTGGGATTGTAATTTATTTCAACTAAATCATAACTGTACCTGCCAGTTCACACTTCTGCCCTCAGGTCGGAGGTACAGAAGTATAAAATGCAAAACGGCTAGATTAAAGAACTTTTTCTTCCTCAATGCAATAAGACTCTTGAACCAACCTCATAAATAACTGCTCATGCACACCTCTACCCAAAAGTGTGAAATACAACACACCAGTTTATAAAAGCTCCCTAATTCCCTCTAAATCTTCCTTAGAAACAATCCTGCACTGTTTATTAATGTAACTGTTCACGTGGTACTAGTGCACTTCCTTTGACACATTTCAGCTGTACATACTATTCAATATCAGAGAGAAGAACTACTTTTAGTATTGTATATTTTGTTATGGTATTTATTTTTATCTTCGATCAGGCATTTGGGCGAGCAGCAAAGTAAGAATTTCATTGAACAAGGTACACTGCTTCGTCAGTGTGCATATAACAATAAATCTTTGAGTCTTGAATCTGGATAAGATTCAAGACTCAAAGATAAGATAAGATCTGACCAAAGATAAGATCTGACAAATGACCATTGATGAATCTCTTACTACAGCTTGCTTCAGAACCTTTTTGAAAATACCTGGTTGGATGTATTTACCCGGGCTGTCTTTGTAGAGTTCACTGTGTACAATGCCAACGTCAACCTCTTCTGTATCGTCACCCTGATGTTCGAGACAACAGCAGTAGGTATGGCGTCCACTCTTGCTTGTTCTACATTTCATGAGCTTTTATGCAGCTCACCAGAAAACATCCTTGTTTTGTTTCCCAGGAGCGTTTCAGTATCGGAGTGATCTACAAAGTGTCCATCTTTATCAGTCCACTGGAGGCTTTCATATTTTTGTCATGGCCTCTGAGGCTCTCTATTTTCTCTTCATTGTCTATTACATGGTTGAGCAGGTCTGTACACTATCACTACCATTGCTTGTCGAATGAATTAAAATAAAACTTGTGACATTTTTTGGATGTAGGCTACTGATGTATTGGTTTCCCCAGGGCAAGCTTATGAGACAGCAGAAAATAAACTACTTCAGGAGCAAGTGGAATCTATTGGAGCTAGCCATAATTATTTTAAGCTGGAGTTCACTGTGTGTCTTCATCAAAAGGACTCTTTTGGGAAACCGTGACATTGAGTATTACCATAATCATAAGGACCAGTATGTTTATTTATTTATTTCTGATTTTTTTTTTTTTTATAGTTATGTCCGTTATGAAAACACTACATTTATCACATGAATCACAAGCTTGTATGATTTAGAGTTTGTACTAGTCTGTATCTTACTTGCTGTATCATTCCTTTTCTTCTCTGCTAGACATGTTAGTTTTTATGAGACTGCAGCAGCAGATGGAGTTCTTGGATACCTCATAGCTTTCTTGGTCCTACTGGCAACAGTCAAACTGTGGCATCTGCTGCGACTAAACCCCAAACTGCACATGATTACGGCAACATTGCAGAGGGCGTGGAACGATATCTCTGGCTTTATTGTAGTCATGACGATCATGTTGTTGGCCTATGCAATGGCGGTAAGAAATTGATTCTGTAGTTCTCACATGACAGCTCTTAACATTTAAAGAAAACATATCAAATCAGAAACAAATTTAGACAACAGTTTAGTTGTCACTTACATAGTCATACATAATACAACTGCCAGTGAAATGCTTTCAGCCACGACATAATGGAAAAGTGTTACACCAAACATCACCTTAAAATAGATTTAAGAATGTAAACAGTTCAATTATTAAAGCTGAAATTTAGAATGTTGCCAGAACCATGATACCCAAATCTATAGCAATCATAGAAGAAAGAAAAGGACCACTACAGTGTTATATAAGATACTTTGTTCAAACATCAGGAAAGAATCATTACATTCCTATACAGGACTAAGATGAATGGTGACTGTAATAATAAATTTAAGACTATATCTTGATGGATCTCTTTATAGTGCAATCTGATGTATGGATGGAAGCTTTACTCCTACCACACCCTTCTACATGCAGCTCAAACCATAGTCAGTTTGCAACTGGGCATCTTCAATTATGAAGAAGTACGTGGTGTGATCACAATATTTGTTCTCATCTATGACAATTGTGCATATCTTATTGCTTATTCACGTTATTCTTTCAATTTAAAGGTTTTAAATTATAACCCTGTCCTTGG
Source organism: Hoplisoma paleatum (assembly GCA_028565875.1). Taxonomy (NCBI): domain Eukaryota; kingdom Metazoa; phylum Chordata; class Actinopteri; order Siluriformes; family Callichthyidae; genus Hoplisoma; species Hoplisoma paleatum. The sequence goes on along the minus strand of JAOTRQ010000003.1, from coordinate 1,735,142 downwards.
GGCGTTTGTGGTTGGTTCCTGCATCATCTTCATGACATTTGTGGTTTTGAACTTATTCATATCAGTCATCTTGGTGGCATTCTCTGAAGAACAAATACATCATCAGGTAGACAATTAACTAAGGCTTTTATTGGACAAACCCTGTTTTAATGGCTCATTTGGAAATCTTTATCTGTCCCCATCAGCCCTATGAAGAAGAAGAAATCGTGGACCTGATGCTCATGAAGATATGTAGCCTTTTTGGAATCAAGGTTAAGAAGAACCAGCCATCCGAGAATGATAAGCCGAACCATTCTGCAACTGGCAGCACCATTTCTATCATTTCATAAAGACAACCTTCATTCTTCTTATTTGGGCATCATGGCCATAAATATGTGGACAATTGTATATTTGTGGGTTCAGCTAGTCAAGTGATGTACAATTAGTTTGTATAGCACTTTTAAAATCGACATTAAAACAATTTTACAGAATTCAGGACAGACAAAATACCCCTGTTGAACAAGCCAAGGGCAGCAGAAGTGATAAAAAACGCAAACAAATTTAAACATATATAATAGCTTCTTGCATTTAAAAAAATGAAAACTTGGTGTACTCAGCAAAACTTCAAGAAAGTGTACCGAGCATGTTATAAAGATGCTTTCATGCCAGTTCCACTCCTATAAAGTCTTTGAATTGTGCTTGTGAGGACACAAAACATTGGCTCATAATCAACATTCTAAATAATAGCAAAGTTGGTTCAGGTCAAGGCTCCATAACCACCTCCGGAATACTCCGCACACTTGTAAGCAACAGATGTGACTATATACCAGTGTGCCCAACTCCAGACACACAACATGTGGGACAGACCATGAAGATAAATAGATATTTCATTAATCATTCTATCTTAAAATAGATAATATTGCCTTATGAGTCAAAGTTACAGTGAATTAACAGACAGAGCTAAAATAAGTGAACACAATTAACAAATGCAACGTGTTACATTCATCGGAATGCATCGCTACTTCCCAGTTCTGGGCTTGTCCACATATTAAAGGCCACATTGATATTTAGTTATCCTCATACTACTAGTGCATGCCAAGTGTGTATAATACAATCTCATGGAAGTCTTAATAGGATTACAAATAAACTTAACTTGTGCAATAAACGACGACTGAGTTACTAAATTAGAATAAAGGTACAAACGTGATCAAAGATATCAAATCAAAAAGGTATGTAATCATTGGTCATGATGAAACCATGAACTATCAAAAACACTTCAAGAATAATGCACTGCAGCAGTACACACTAGCACACCAGTGCTGACATCCCAGGACTCACCTCAGCATTACTGGCTGCCTGTGACTGGTTCGTGATCGGCAGGTGGGAATGCTGAAAGTGGATCATGAATGTGCACGATACAGATCTCCACATAAACCAAACTTACCCAAAGTAAAATCTGTGATGGGATTAAAATGCAAGTGAATGAATTTACATCCATTTTCATGTTTAATGTATTCACATTTTGACAAATTTGTTCCGAAATTGAGGTTTTCGTATTTGACTTTCACGTCAATAACAGTGCTTGTATCCTGTATTTTTTAAATATCTAACAATCTGAAGTATAAAAATAAATACTTATATTTAGTAACAGCTTGTCAGACAGTACAAATTTGTCCAAATGCCTTTTGTTGCAAACACAACCCAATTAGACTGGGATCGTCACATTATCTTATTTATCAAAACACACACACAAAAGAAAGTTAAATGCATTTATAAAACCAATAGAGCATACAGAATATCCACCACCAAAGCCACTGATTAAGTCATTTTCTCTTTAATGTTATATATAGATGGTTCATCCATACATCAACCAAATACTTGAGACCTTCACAATCCAGCTCAATTGTACATGCGCCAATTAGTATTCAAATGTTCAGTGCTGAACGGAATGTCCCGCACCTAGACCGAACACAAAAAGCATTCTGTTATAAACCTTAAACATTTTATTGTTTAAGCCAAGGGCTGCACCTCCACCGACTGGAAATTCATCCGACAACCAGACATCATAGAACGATCTGCCTGCTGAGTAACAAAGTTCCGGACTACTGATTTAAATAGCTTCAATTGTAGTTTTAAAAAATTGTCTGATACAGAAGGCTAAGAGACCTGAACAATATGAAAGTGCTAGTTTTTTTTGTTTTATGTTCTTTCCCCCCCATTTACAGATTTTAGGCATCACATAGTGCTAGGACCAGTATCCAATATGCTACATTTGAATACACATGTCACCTTACTAGTGCCTCTGGTTGGTTGTCCAGGCTGCTTAAAAATGAAGAGCCTTTGCTCGTATATACAATAACAATATTTCTTTCCTTTAAGCAGAAAAAAAGTGGACACACTACTGCCAGAGGTATAATCTTACAGTGAAGAAAATTTGATACAGTCCCATCGTCAATTTCATTTATTAGAGCCCCCCCCTTGTGTGTAAGCAGGAAGAAAAAGAGCTGCCATCACGGTATCCTTCCTAGTTTGTGGATTCCATTAGACAACATTGTTCAGAGCTTCTTTATTTACTTCCAAGTTCTCGGTTTGTTTTCCCAGCCATCACTTGCATTTGGTTGCCTTCTCACATCTTCTGGTGCTGTCTAGTTTGATAGTCACATCGAAGAGTGAGTGAGAAGAACCAGTTCTGGAACCACTACTTGAGGGAACAACACAAGCTTTTTTTTCACTTCACTACAATCAGTCACATGATAAGAAAAGGAGGGGGGAGTGAAGAAGGGGAAGAACTCAATTCATTCCAGGGGCATTGCCGCCGAAATTAAAAGTTGGTGGCACCACTGGAACCGTGAACTTATAACCTCCGTGCTTCTCGATCATCTTTGATTCTGCAAGAAAGAAATACAGCGATTGACTAGAATAAATATACCTGTAAAGATTGGTCACATGCTCTCATTGTTAAAATAATTCTTTTTTAAATGTTGTACACCCCCCCAGGCATGGAGTGCTGTGGTAGATAACCTAATCTCTAACATCACATAAGCTTAACCTAACATATGATTTGGGTGAATTGGACTGCACAGTGAAGAAAAAGCAGACAACAAACGGTATCCACATTTCTGACTGGTAAGTACATACAGGAAGCACAAACCATTACTTAAATATATGTTCATCTAAATTATACTATTGGGTTTATTGTACTTTATTATGTCACACACACTCGTAACTGCATGTCATTGTTTCAGGTACATGATTAAATAAAGAGTTTGATTCCGATTCCTAATATTAATAGTCTATCGGCATCATGAAGCTTTTACAGGCTATTAGACGTACCGTGTGCTGCTCGTCTCTGATCTGCCAGTGTGCCGATGTCCTGAAGTTGTTTACCCTGCTCTTCATCCAGAGTCTGAGTGAGCGCCTGGTACCATGTGGGGTCACGGGACTGGATATCTAAAGTAGAATAGAAAATGAATCACTAAAAGCTCCAAGTTGTCAACAATTTAAACCATAACCCTTTAACCTTAAATAGATCTTTAAAAAAAACATTCATTCTAAATTCAAGAAGCGCAGTCGTGTTCGTCCAGTTTAAACTATTTTGATGATGTAAATAATACAAACTTAAGCCTGCCAATTTTGTTTACTTGTCTTAGTGGTACCACTGATATGCAACAATTTGTTTATTATATTTATTTACTTATTAGGATGACAAAAACACTTGTAGTGGCTCTTACTTTGTAATATGGCTTTGAAGATCTGATACTCATCAACCGGATTATCGTCATCGTCGACAGATGTGGTATAGCCTTCTAATGCAGTCTCTTCGGCATCATCTTCCTCCCAGTCTTCATCGTCACCATCCTCCCCTGCTTGCTTGGCGAGCATTTCAAGATATTCCTGCCCTTCCTCATCGATGTCATCCTCATCACTACCCAGTTCGGCTATTAAGAAAATCCACAATTTATCAGACAAAAATGTTCACTCGATTCAGTAGCAGACACAGTGTATGCAAAGTAAAATACCGTGTTTCCCCAAAAGTAAGACAGAGTCTTACTTTCTTTTTATCCCCAAAAGCCCCACTATGTCTTACTTTCGGGGTATGTCTTATATTGGAAAAAAATATCGAATTTTTAGTTTTAACCATAAAATTAACATTTATTAACATATATTAACAACCTGAACAGCATTGTATTCACCACAAAACAGCGGCGCGGAAGTGGGCGGCGCTCATTTGGATCAGACGGAGGCGGCAGACACGGCGACGTATGGAGAGGGGGACAGTGTATAGAGTTAATTTAGTGCCAAAATTCTGCAAATGCGTAAAACGATTCGTGAATGTGTAACCGCTTCCGCGCATACGAATCGCTCACGTGACTTTTGGCACT
>JAOTRQ010000003.1:1718387-1730681 GCA_028565875.1 Hoplisoma paleatum | reverse complement strand
AACATGCAAACTCCGCACAGAAAGTCCCCAGCCCGACCCGGAGATCGAACCCGGGACTTCTTGCTGTGAGGCGACAGGCACGGCCACCGTGCCGCCCCCACTGGTCTTTACACATAAAGAATTATTTCTCCACCTTTAACCCAATTAATGTTTCATGCAGTGAAACACACATTTACACACGCTAGTGAACACACAGTAAGGGGCGGCATTGAGCACACATAACCAGCACTGTGGGCAGCCATAACTACGGCACCCCGGGCTGCTGTTAGGGGTTATGTGCTTTGCTCAAGAGCACTTCAGTATTTTAGTATTAGTATTTTAGTGTTTAAAATCAAGTCAATATGTATTCAGTCCATTCTGATACGAGGATCCTGGAGTTGATTGTGATGTAAATTGGTTTTCATCCTGCTTTACTTCTTTAACAATCCTGACAGGAACTAGAGTTTTAAGTGCTTTTGTGGTATTGAAAGCTTTTACCTGTGGTAACGACTTATTGTTGTTTTCCCTTCATAGATCTAGGTGCCGCCTGTCGAACAATCATTTTGCATAACTAAAAAATGCCATTTAAATCTTTCACAGTTTTGTTGAGGGGTCAGTTTCCCTGTGGTTTCCTGTGGTTGTGTTGTTTCCATGCTCATGGTTTTATTATTACCAAATTATGGAGATCAGTTTGCACTCTGAGGTGAAGTCTTGAATGTAATCGTATTCCTCTTCTGTCCCATCTGTTACCTTCGATTTTGTTCGTGGGTTCAGTTCTCTTTTGTCTCTGTGGCTAAGCAAAGCAAAGCACCACTTTTGTCTTTATCTTTTGAAATAAATGGTCTCACCCAGCATTCACACCAGCACATGACAGGTCCTCGCCATTTTTCACAGTTTGTCATTGTTGGGGTGAAAAGGTTTCCGTACTGTTTTTGTTTGTACTAGAAAACCGAGTGTCAAAAGGTCTTCTGATTGATATTTATATGCCACTGTTCATGCCACTGGTTATACCTCGGGTTTATTCAGGTTCTTTTATATTTAAACAAAAAATAAACGGTAACAATAAGTGGTTATAGTTTTAATATGTTTATTACAACTATTCTAATTGGAACCTACATTGCATGAAAAGAAAAGAAAAGAAAAAGAGTGGTTATTGTTGAAAACGGAATATAAACAAATTTACTCGTAGAGATAAAATCAGAGCTTTCAAAATGGCGTTATAATCGATGTCTTTATTTTATATAATATAATTTACTACAATAATTTGTATTGCAATGAGCTGGTCAACCATCATTGAAAACACAGTAGCACATCAGTGTTGTAGCATTTATTTAGCGGACATTTTATTAGCAGAATTATGTCAGTGTTCTTTGCATTTTGGTTCTTTGCAAACAGAACTGGGAGGATTGACTGTGCATCTTTGATTCCTTGTATATATGGATCGCCAAACCGTATCACAGTTGAATAACAGCTACATGCTTCAATGAGAGACAAATCATGTTATAATATTCTGTGCAAATTATATACTATGTTTTTCAGATTTTGTTTTTTAAACTGTTGTTTACAACTGTACTATTCTAATATTTACCGGTATACTCTGGATAACAGCGTCTGATAAATGCTGAAAATGTCAATGTTAGTGTTACGGTATTAACAGATGCGAAAACTTTTATAAGTATGGTGTACGTAAGGTATTTTCGGTGTTTTTCACCAGTGTTTAAAACACTGCGTACTGTAGCCAACCAGGCAAACCTTGTACATTTTATACATGGTGAAAGGAAAATGTTTTTTATTCTTGTACTTTATTTATTTATGACAGTAAAATCATCTACATAAATAAAAAGACATTCATATGTTTTAATTTACTCTGAGATCACACCAACACAACAGCGGGCTCACCTCCCAATTTAGCTTTTTCGATGAGCATATGGTCTTGCATTGTCTTTATGCATTCCTTGAGATATTTATAGATAAATATCTTCTTTTTCAAATTGTCATAGAAATTTTGTGTGCCACAGAATAAAAAATAACGCTGCAGAGCTATCTTTAAAATATACCACACCTCTACTAAGAGACACGGGCTGGCAGATGGCTTACAGGAATGGGCTTAATGATTATTTATAATAGGGTGATGAGTACTGGGGTAGGAGTAAATGTAAAACAGACACCATAATGTAATTGTCTTGGTCGTTTCAAATGACTTTAGGGGTACATAATTCCAGTTTTCAAAGCCTTAAGACATTCAAAATGATGTATTCTGAATATCGACTCATGAGGGTGTCTATTAAAAGACAGAAAACACAGCTTGCTCTAGAATGCTTATCTAACTGCCCCCACCCCATAATCCCCAATGACAGGGCACTGAGTGAGGGCTCTATTACCATACGCATAAAAAGAGCCTCCTGCAAAGGAAGCTTGGATTGCCTGGCTCACGGCCTGTGTTTGCCACCAGGCCTCTAGTACACTGGGCACAGGCAGCTGGGCTATACACTTACAAATGCACATTGAAATGCTAACCTTCTTGGAGTTTCCCATGTACCCCTGCTTGTTTAATCTTCTTCTCAAAAACATGTCGTTAAAAGAGCATCGGTCGTTGTGCATCTGTTTACTTCTTGTGTTCATATTTATTTATGCACATGTCCGAGAGCATCAGCGTTTATTAATACACCAGCATTATCTCCTTAAGAATCTTCTGGTTGTTTTCACAGTTGCTGTTACAATCAGATCACCAATTGGTTTCTACTACTTTTTTAAATTCAATTAATGAACTAGGCATAAATAAAAGACTTTGCAAGAAATCTTATAAATTTTCAGGTTGCATTCAACATCAGGGATGTAACAATGCAACACAAGACAGGTTAAATACACCTGTGCATTATTTTAATTGGTAATTTGCAGTACAAGTTGATTTTATTATTTAATTATTATTTAGGCAAATAAACACACTCTTTTATGTCATTTTAAATACTAATTTTAAGTACTATAGTATATATTTTGTTTTACACAAATGATCTTGTCTTAATTTCTATTTCCTTGCAGGACTATTATATATCTAATATCTATCTTGTTGTATCTGCTCTGCACTTAAAAGCTTCAATAACAAATACATTTTTTCTTACATTTAACCATTTGTGGGGTCCTGAGTTTTACAGGACCCTTCTAAACAAATACTAAAAGAGCAAATTTTCCTGATTCAATTAAAGGCTCATTGAAGGGGGGCTGAATCTGTAAGGTTTTATTACTGATGGTGACCCAAGCGGTGGCTGGCTAATATGCTAATTATAAACAGATTTCAGTATGGTAAAACATTACATAACCATTTAGTACTTGAATAAAACTAATCAAAGCCAAAAACATGATATGAAAACTAACTGAAGAACTTCTAAATGCTGCAGATGTTTGGACATTATTTTAAAAATCATTTTAGTATTTTTAATCCTTCAAGCCTTCTACAAGTACAATAGATGCAGTTGCAAATGTGTAATTCAACCCCCCAACCACCATCTCATACCGTTTTTATTGGACCAACAGTTAATTAAGGTATCAAAATGTAAATAGTTATGATAAAATACTTTTTAGTCCCACAGTGGGGCAATTATTTCAATCACAAAAAATAAAAACATATAGAAATTATGTATTGAAATAAGCAACTGGTAGTTCAGCAAATGCTAACGGTAATAATTTAATTGAATAACAACGAAATAAATCTTTCTTTTTAAACCATTTGTGGGGTCCTGAGTTTTACAGGACCCTTCTAGACAAATACTAAAAGAGCAAATTTTCCTGATTCATTTAAAGGTTTATTGAAGGGGGGTGAATCTGTAAACCTTTATCACTGATGGTGACCACATGCGCAGAGCAGTGGGTGTGTAATATGCAAATTATTTTGCATACGGGCACGGTTTTGTACAGTTTTTGGATTTTTATTGCTTCAAGCCTACTTCAGCTACATTATACAACAGATGTAGTTACTGAAAAATATAAAAAATATCAGTAAAAAGTAAAAAGCACTTTTTCCATAAAAGTTTTATTAGACCAAAGTTGATCACATTAGCAAATTATATCAAATTGACTACAATACAACTAGAAAAAACACTTTAACCCAGATGAAACAGGATCAAATAACCCCAACCAAAGACTCAATATTTGCCCTTCAATAGAACAATATCCCTTTTATTCACACAATATTATCTTACTTTTAAACCAGTTGTGGGGGTCCTGAGTTTTACAGGACCCTTCTAGACAAATACTAAAAGAGCAAATTTTCCTGATTTAATTAAAGGCTCATTGAAGAGGGGGGTGAATCTGTAAGGTTTTATTACTGATGGTGACCATCAGGCACCAAGCAGTGGGTGTGTAATATGCAAATTATAAAGGGATTTCAGCAGGGTTAAATATTACAGGCCCTGCTACAACTTAAATAAAAAAAAATAAAACTAATATAAAATGCCAAAAACATATGAAAACTAACTGAAGAACTTATAAATGCTGCAGGTTTTTTGTACATTAATTTTAATTTTTTTTGGTATTTTTAATTCTTCAAGTCTTCTACAAATACAAGGATTGTAGTTCTTTAAAATATCAACATTTCCAGGTGTAATTTCAAAATCCTTTTTTGTTCCCGTTGATTTTTTCAGACCAATATTTAATTATAATAATAATACTCATGTATCTGCTAATCAAAGAAGACCACCATTTAAAGTTTCATAAGACTCATTAATAACAGTAGACATATAATAAATAATGCCTAACAACATATTATATTCTTTGTTTTAACCATTTGTGGGGGTCCTGAGTTTTACAGGACCCTTCTAGACAAATACTAAAAGAGCAAATTTTCCTGATTCACTTTAAGGTTTATTAAAGGGGGGTGACTCTTGTAAGGTTTTATCACTGATGGTGACCACATGCGCAGAGCAGTGGGTGTGTAATATGCAAATTATAAAGGGAGTTCAGTAGGATTAAATATAACAGGCCCTAACACTATAGCACTATAAATTAATCTAAGGGCTTTGGTTAATCAATATGGAAAAAAGAGAAAAATCTTCAAGTAGGGAGTACATTGTGTTCATGATGATGTGACATGCTAATGAATAGGGTGGGTGTGGTTTATGCAAATGAAGATTTCTTTAATATCTTTAATATCATAAACATACAGGGGATCCAGGGAAATTACTAAAAGATTTTTTTCTGATAAAAAATGTGGCTACGTGACGCACCTGAACGAACAACTGGATGACATTTGGTGAGGTTTGCAGATCATACCTTGATGGATAGTTAGAGGGGAATATTTTGAGTTTAGAATTCCCCACATTCTTTGTTTCACCTAAAAAGGTCACCCATAATCTTGGTAACTTTTTTGCTGAGGCTAAAACAAGTTTAGGTCAAATTAATCATCCGTCTGTTTTCAAGGTTTCTAGGCTACTAATGGGTCATTGGCAGATGATCCAATTCTTTTAAATGGTTCTTTAAAGGGAATGTAAGAGACATTCACACATCTACAACGAAAACATCCATGAGTAGTGCAATTAAGATTAGTACAACTAACTGTAATAACCTATTAATGTAAATAATCATTAAACAGCTTCTAACTGCATTTAGAAAATTTTAATTACCCTGACCCTGTTTATTAAAGAAAAGCTTTTAACAGAATACCGGTTTTTTTAAACACATAAAAGGTTCTAACAATTGCAGAACCCTTCCAGACAAATACCGAGGCTTTCTAGTGTAACAGCCTAATTGTTTAATTATGGGTTGTGGTAGAGTTTCTAGATGGTGGGCTATTGAAAATGCTGATTTTTTTAACGTGACTTATGAAAACTGTTTTTTAAGTGGTCGAGTAATTTGGCCACCAAAATGCCCAAAGCATCTGTACATTCTCATTTTTCAAAAGATGGAAAACCCTTTTAATCATTAATTACAGGTATGGAATCTGTATATAAACAACACAGACTAACAGTTGTCGGGTCATAGTGGAGTTCTAAAACTTACAAAAAAACTTTACAAAACTTTACCCGGCGTTAAAACGCAGGGGTTTAACGTCATATAAAAACACTATTTAAAAATTCCTGAACATTCTAAATTAAATTTTATTGTTTTGAAGAGACTAATTAAAAATGAAGGTAATTTTGAACAGGTAAGAGTGAAAAATGGGGGGAAACAAGCATTTCTTAATTGTGATGCTTGACCTGAGAGCCCAATATAAATAGACTGTGTGTGGCACAGAGAAGGAGCAGTAGGAAGTCTTATAAAAGAAAATCTGACACACACCCCCACTTCCACCTACTGTGTGTGCTCTAGAGACTTCTGATTACATCACCCGTTGCCTGTTGGGATGCTGTTGTACTTTGTGTAGAAGTGTATAATACATTTCTAAAGATAGAGAAACACTGATTGATTGATACAAACTTCTAATCACTCTTAAGTGGAGCAGTGAGATGTTTTTTTAGCATAACAGTTCAGAGAGTCTGAAATCTCTGATAATAAACGGGCTGGGCGTCCACCACTAGGATGCACAGATCGGTCCATTTTTGGCATTAAAACCATGCCAAATCAATTTTGCCGACCATGAGCAGTAATCACATACTGAATTCAAATTCTGTTTTTTTAAATGGCGGTGCTGTTAAAAGCTCTAGACTTTAGTACAGATGCCTTTTCACACCCATTCCACAAAGGCTCATTTGTTTTCAGCTATAAAAGCGTGTTAAAGCGGATGCTCTCATCAAATCATTTGCAAGTCATGATATCTTTGGCAGACTACAATGTCCATGTACCGACTCATCTTCATGTGATGTTTCTGTTATATGTCAATCTTGTATATTATCGTTTTCGATACAATTACTTTTGTAGAATTGTATGTGAAGAATGATTGTAAAGAAACTTGGTCGAGACATTTTGCGGTTTTTTTTGTGTTGGTGCTGTGATTTAAAATCAATATGTTATTTAGTTATTTAAAATGGAGAATAACAGACAGTCCAGATTCTTTACCAAAGAATCACAGACCAGTCAAATTCTGCAAGGATGTAGGACAAGACTTACAAATGCACAGCTGGGTTTACATGTTTTGTTGTTTTGGCACTGGACTAAAATAAATTTCTAATTTCTCTATCAAACCGGCAAATCTATAATAGCTAAATGTAAACAAGTAGCATCGTATCACATATCGTATCATCATATCAGCTACACTGCAAATATATTATTGTATCAAGGGTATTTTCACTACACACACCTTTGCTTTTACTCATTTGTTTCATACTAGACCTCGTTGTCATGTTGAAGGGGTTTTGGCTAGGTTTAGACTTGTCCTCAAACTTTCTCATTCTTCAAATTCCAGACCTAGATCATAAACTGAGGTTAGACATTCGGGTGATAAGTTGGGATTTAAATATAGCCTACAATGCCCAAGTTTGTTGTTTGAAATATACATAAATGCAAATAGTCATTAAAAGTTTGTAATTAGTAGTTGTGTTTCAAATGCTGTATCTGTATGGCACACATTGTTTAACGCTTTATAAAACCAGTGTGTACATTTTGTAGCACCTGTGATTAATTGTGTTGTTTTATTCTTTGTGTAGCTTTATGCCAATATATACAGGCCTCTAAATTCAAAGAAGGAGTGACCCAAGGAAAGTTGTCATGTGAAGGTAACTCCCTCAACCCAATCTCCCTTCTCTTCATCTCAGATGATGCTTTGGTGCACTTGTTTCTATACCAAAGATCTGGCTTGTGCCCTGAAATCTTTAAGCCTTTAAGCACTCCCTTTTTCTTGGCACTATGTTTCTAAGCTTGGCGTTACATGATGAACAGATCTGGATCACAGCATTTAAGCTCTTTATACCACTCCTGGCTGGATGTTCATCTATTTAGAACATGTACTGGTCAGAGAGGGGAAAAGTAACTGTTCACTGTGGGTCTGAATGATTTTAGCTGCTTATATGTTTGATTACACAGCTGATCTGTTTTATTATCATTGCTGATCTGTAACTATCACTGCTTATCTATATGTTTATCAATACTGATCTGTTTATCACAGACGATCTGTAACTATCACTGCTTATCTATTTGTTTATAACTGATGATCTGTTTACCACTGCTCATCTGTTTATCACTGCTGATCTGTTTATCACTGCTGATCTGTTTATCGCTGCTGATCTGTTTATCACTGCTGATCTGTTATACTGCTGATCTGTTTATCACTGCTGATCTGTAACTATCACTGCTTATCTATATGTAAATCAATACTGATCTGTTTATCACAGACGATCTGTAACTATCACTGCTTATCTATTTGTTTATAACTGCTGATCTGTTTATAACTGCTGATCTGTTTATCACTGCTGATCTGTTTATCACTGCTGATCTGGAACTATCACTGCTGATCTGTTTATCACTGCTCATCTGTAATTATCACAGATGATCTGTAACTATCACTGCTGCTTATAACTGCTTACCTGTTTATCACTGCTAATCTGTTTATTAATACAGACCTGTATTTATCACTGTTGATATGTTTATCAATACTGATCTGTAACTATCACTGCTGTTTATCACTGCTGATCTGTTTATCAATACTGTTCTGTATTTATCACTGCTGACCTGTTTATCACTGCTGATATGTTTATCAATACTGATCTGTAACTATCACTGCTGAGCTGTTTATCAATACTGATCTGTATTTATCACTGCTGATCTGCTTTTACTATCACAGCTGATCAGTTTTACTGTCACTGTTATATTATCACTCCTAATCCGTTAGACTGTCACTTATTTGTCAGTCTCTTGGACTGTCAGTGTTGATCTACTGAACAGTCACTATTGAACTGCTTAACTATTTCTGCTGATCTATTCACTGCTAATCATGGGAAAATCTGTTTGACTTTCGGTACTAATTTGTTCAAACCCCTGTTGATCTGTTTGTCTATAACTGCTGATGTGTTTCTTGTGACATTGTTGCAGGATCGCTTGATTGATGTGAGCTTGAAGGTTATGTTAATTATTTCACTGAATGAGGTTCATGTACCACGATACTTGTGCTTCACGCCACAATTTCCGTCGTCTTTGTGTTTTGCATGACCATGATCATGTACGATCTAATGACTCTTTTCAGCTTTACATAGAAAACTAAATTATTGTTTTTTTTTATTGGATTTCTCTTAACGTATCCCATTTCTCTCATTTCTTTTCCCACTTCTTTTCAGGTGAGAATTTTGAGCAGAGTCCGCTACGGAGAACATTCAAATCGAAGGTTTTAGCACACTACCCTGAGAATGTAGAGTGGAGCCCGTTTGACCAAGATGCAGTTGGCATGGTAAACTTTTGGTTTATTAGTGAATGTAGATATATATGTGTGTGTGTGTGTGTGTGTGGGGGGGGGGGGTTGCAGAATTTCTGCCCCTTTGTAAGCTGATTTGTTTATTTATTTAGATTTTATTTTCCATTTATCCATCCATTATTTAATTTATTACACACACACACAGAGCAATTTCAGTATTTTTAATTAACCTGCCTGCATGTCTTTTGACCATGGGAGGAAACCCACATGAAGGACAGAAATATTTAAAAGTACAACCTTCCCATCTCTCCTTGTAGCTCTGCATGCCTAAGGGTCTGTCGTTTCGGACTCAGGCGGATCGTCGCGAGCCCCATTTCCACTCGTTCATCATCACGCGAGAGGACGGCTCTCGCACCTACGGCTTTGCGCTCACGTTCTTCGAAGAGGTGACCAGCAAACAGATCTGCAGCGCCATGCAGACCCTCTACCACATGCACAACGCCGAGCAGCAGCAGCACGACGCCCAGGGTCGCCTGCAGCGCTTCGACTCCTACGACATCGGCCGCGACACGCTCTTCGTTTCCAAGTGCATCTGCCTGATGGCACCCATGGCCTTCGTCCAGGCGTGTCGCAAGGTCCTGGAGCAGCTGCACCAGGCCGTGACGTCCCCTCATCCTCCTCCTCTACCGCTCGACAGCTACGTGTATAACATCCTCTACGAAGTGCCACTCCCACCCGTCGGACGCTCGCTCAAGTTCTCGGGCGTCTACAGACCCGTAGTGTGTCAGCGACCCAGCGGCGCAGAGCTACCGCTTTTCGACTTTCCCGTACAAGATGTCTTCGAGCTGCTCGGTGTGGAAAACGTGCTACAGCTCTTCACCTGTGCTCTGCTCGAGATCCAGATCTTGCTCTATTCGCAACGTAAGTTTCATCCTGACATTAATCATCCCCGTATACACAGCTGACACAGTAGCATATAGGCATATAGGGGTGTGCAACATACAGATCCAACCCAGGAGAACTCTTAAATGGGCCTGTTGAATAGAAGTGCTCATTAGTTTTTTAAATAAACAGTGCTGTGACTACGCCTGTACTCTTTAGTGACTGTAAACGTATTGTTTGCATTATTAATTTGGTATGTTTTGTCATGAATATAAACAATGCTGTTACTGTGTACTTCCTTTAAAGTCGTGACTGTATTTGTTAGCACGAAAGAGATATCTAGCATGATAGATATCTGTTTGTAAGTAGCGTCGACTGAAACTACAGCCAATGAGTACGCAACATGAGACTTGATATACTGCATCAGCACACATGATTATGTTTTACAGGTTTTTTTATTTTGTTGTTCTTCACAAGTGTCCCACCAACATCTCACTTTTGTTAGCAACGAGTATTGCCAAGATAGCTTACTTGTACTTGTATTACTTATAAATGATGCCTGTGACTATGTAGTCCGTTTTTTATTTAAGTATTTTCTGTGTGTAAAAGTCTCAAGTTCCTTCTGTAAGATGCAGTTAAACTGTCCGACGTTTTACCTGAGTGGTCCTGAACTCCTCGGAGGTTTGAATTTGGTCAGCAAAGATAAGCACTTGGGGCAAAAGTTCAAAGAATTCAGAAAACAGATGCAGGGTATCTGTTACAGCAGCAAGGAGCAGTAAAAGCTCAACAAACCGTCAAGGGACTGCTACGGTGCATCGATGGGTTGTTACCTAGCAACAGGCTCGGAGTGAAGAGGTTCCTCGTGATGCGGCTGGTATTTGATTGGCTGGAAATGACATCACCCCTTGTATCACCAGAAGGCACAGCAGAATGTGTTTGCAGTGTGAGATTCCGAACAAAATCGTGTCATCAGATACAAGCAGAGTCACGGGCCGAGGGAGGATGTTTCCAAAATAGGAGATGCTTACTGGGGCTGGGTTATAAATAGAAATCTAATTTGTACTGCATAATCTGGCAACACTGAACACAGCATAACATAAAAATATCACAGTAATTGTACTTGTAATTCATTTTAAAGTACAATTATTATTGTAATTATTAATGGTACATTTTTCAATGGTACATCGACATAGTTTTGAGAAATAATTCTTGCACTGTTTTGGTCTTGCTTCGTTTTGGTAGCCGTTTATTTCATTGGTGTTTATTTTAAGTTATCAACAGTTTATTATTTCCTCAGAACCCAGTTTTCCTATCTTATCTTTTAGCGACACGATCGAACACCTCACACGCCAACACGTCGGCCTGCTTGAACCGTGACATTTTCAATCTCAATTGTTTGTTCAAGAACAACAGAGGCTGGAAATTTCAACCTTACTTTTAAATAAGCGGAAATTGAAAAGGTCAACAAGCACTTCAGAGCCTTATAGAGAAATGCGTAGTTGATACAAGGACATCAGAGCGCTCTCGGGAAAAGTAGAGTCAGGGATGTTTTAGAATTCAATTCCAAATGCAGCAAAGCAAACTATGAAAACAATTCAAGAGAATTGTTGCACTTTACTAGTTTATAACAAGAGCAGAAATATGTGTGTAAACATTATGTTGTAAATTTATTTGACTGGTAAGGGACTATTTAATGCACGGTGTATTATTATTTACACGAATTACGTCTTCTCACTGTGTTCTTTGTGTTGAATAGATTACCAGCGGCTGATGACTGTGGCCGAGAGCATCACGGCTTTGATGTTTCCATTCCAGTGGCAGCACGTATACGTTCCCATCCTTCCCGCTTCTCTGCTGCACTTTCTGGATGCTCCAGTGCCCTACCTCATGGGCTTACACTCTAATGGTCAGGATGACCGCACTAAGCTGGAGCTGCCTCAGGAGGTCAGTGGAACTGTACTAAAGATTCACCTTGTGGTTTAGATGTTTAGATGATTTGATCATTTCAGCATGCCATATTATCTCTAGCTGAGAATCTAGGAGCTTTATTTGTGGTTCCCATTCATGGTCTTTTGTCTGTCCGATATGTAGGGCTGTCCGCAAATAATCGATTATTCGTTGGTCGACCGAAAAAATTACTAGTCGGCCAAATTCCATTGGTC
>JAOTRQ010000003.1:1692212-1715890 GCA_028565875.1 Hoplisoma paleatum | reverse complement strand
CACACACACACACACACACACACACACACACACACACACACACACACACACACACACACACACACACACTGCAGCTCTGTTGATGCCCACAGAAAAGCATTAGAAATGTGTTTGCTGAGGGATTTGGGAGTAAATCTGCACCTACATTCCTTTTGAGACTCAGACTGAGCCATGTGAAAGAGCCGGATTACTGCCTGGCCTCTAAAGACACCACTGTATGCTTACTGTGCAGCTCAACAGCCCAACACAAACCTTAGCAACCAAAGAGAGGAATTGAGTTTGGCACTCGAAACGTCTTCACTCTGTGATGTATTCTGTTTTGATCAGGCCTAATCACCCAGCGTGAAACTGACACTGATATCTTACTCGAGTTGACAGGGCATGTGAGTGTATTGTAGGCTTGAAGGGTGTTGGCACCTTGCTCTGTTATCGAGTGTGCTGGAATTTTAGGGTTTATTAAATACAGGTATTTGACATTTACATTTTTAGAAAATTCTAAACTAAACATAATACTTTAAATTGATTTATTACTGTAGTATTTTAGAATTTAATAAAGTGGGAGTCAAATTAGATTACTGATCTTTGCTACAGTAGTCCATCCATTATCTAGTTTTACCACAGCTTAATCCTATTTAGGATCTTTGTGAGACATTCTAGGTGAATACACTAGACACCAGAACAGGTTGCTTGGCGGTTGCAGGGTACACACACACATACTCACACATAAAAACTGTAGGAGGAGACCCCTGCAAACATGGGGTGAACATGCAACTCCACATAGAAAGATCCAAGGCCCCTACCCAGAAATCTTCTCGCTGTGAGGTGCAATACTACCCACTTAAACCCCCGTGCTGCCCATGTCACATTGTAGCATGCCGTGGAATCATTTACACATATTAAACACACAGCAACAATGCTACTTTATCTAAAATGTAAATCTGCCATAAAATCTATTTCAAATCCCTAATGGAGGCTACAATTTTGTTCACAGGATCAGCCAACAGGATTCACAAGGCTTCATGCTTATCTCCTCAGTTGTTGGATATAATTAAATAATTTGGAACACTACACAGACTAGAATATACTGTGTGTGGTGTTGGATGTAAACTGATGCTCTTCTTATCTACACTTCAATGACATCATCCTTTCTTAATATTTAAAAGCTCTCTAATGTTATTTCAATCTCTCTATCTCTGTAATAAAAACATTAATTGTATCGCCCCAAAAACGACTGCAAACCACATCTGCTCAGAAAAAGTAAAGTATCGCGTATGCATCAAACATGCGTCAAGTGCGACCCATTTTCCAGACGGCATGAAAGTAATATTTACGATAACCTCTAAACTGAAGGAGACACCCGCAAAAATCGACAGCTGTACTGCCTTAATATGGCATAGAGTTTCTGGATGCATTAAAGGGACTAATAGCTGTATAAATAAATATGAATTTTCGAGCAGCGATATGATGTGATATGATTAATAGCTAGCCTTTTTGGGTGAAGGGAAGGAGGAGGCTCACATTGATCTGCCACTTTCCTTCAAGAAGGCAAACTGCTGGCTGCTCACTACCCATCATCTGGGAGATTTATACACGTGACCTGGCTTCTGCTAAGCTTCTAGGAGTCATTAATTAAATAAGAAGAGCCATTTTGCAGAAGTATAGGTTTGTATGAAAAAATATTTGGCTCTAGAACCACAAATTGACTGCCGAAGTAGATAGAGATTTTCTCAATGATATTCCAGTCTTTATAGATTTCTTTAAGCTTTTAGATATGCTAATGATTTTCCCTTTCTCTTTCTCTCTTTAGCTAAAACCACTTAGTAAAACAAATCAAGAAACATTCTATATATTTAACAGCAGAGGGTTTTACTTGGTTTTACTTTAAAATGTATTTAAATAAATTCTGATTACATCACTGATAACATTTTTATTGTATGGTTTTGTTACCCTACAATCTATACAGGAATTGCTTACACATATACTATTTACACTTCGTCTTACCATATTTCCTGTTCACCCTCTCTAACCTTTCATTTCCTCCCAACTGTCCTCCATGCTAGTACAAGTACCTGTTTTCACTCCTGTTTTGAATGCATGTTTTGACACAACTCATGGCTGACTCCATCTTTTCATCTGAACAAAGTAGATTCACATGAAGATCCATTTTGTGCACAGAAAATCATGCACCCAAATATCTCTATGCTGCCACTATTATTCAAGCAACCATGGTGATAAGTGTCTGTAATTCTCGCAATCCCACCCTTAAACGGTTGCCCAAAAAGGTGCCCAACCTGATAGTAGCAGAGTTGAAGGAATCAATTTCATAGTACACTCATGTTCAATGTTCATTGCCTTTTCTAGCTGATTGCATTCGACTACAGATACGTGGACCAGCTTTTGGTATTGGCAAAACATCCTGATCAACACACTCTTCTGGCATCTGTGCAGGTAGAATATAGTATATAATGTATATAATGTAGTAGATGTATATACATAACTGGCCAAACGTTGTTATTGTGGCCAAAAACTGTGGTTGAACCCGTTAGATGAGCTACTGTTCACTGCTCAAGATGCTGATAAAGTTAATACCGGTTAAAACCGGGTTACTGAATGGTATTGGGAAAAGCATATTACAGTTAATTTTTTATTGTTATGTGTTTGTGTGTGTGTGTTTTCTGATACTCCACCCAGCCCTATTTTGCTTCCTGTATGCCAAAAATCAATTGTAGCTGGGGTGGTGTATTGTACTAAATCTTCCTGTTTTACTGATGTTTTACTAAATGCTTCCTGGAAAAGAAAGAACTTTAGGATCATCAAATCATAGTTAGTATTCAAGTTCTTCATCACTGTACTACTCAGATTTATATAAACATACTAAGATTCCTTATTTCTCAATGATCGAATGGGTTATTAGAACAGGGTAGAATAAAAAAAGAAGCGATAAACAAACAAATATTAGGCTTTAATGCATGCAAACCCAATATTCAATAGACACACAAAACATTTTTGCTCACCCTGCACAAATTGGAAAATAACTACACACATATACAATATGTAAACATCTAATATCTAATACTAAATTATGTTTTCAACCAATTCATGTTCTATATTTAGCCACTCTGAAATTAAATATTTAAAAGAGATAGTTTGAGAGGGTGACAGAATGAGACAGGGAAAAATAGAAATTGATAATTGATGGTGAAAAAAATCTGCTGCAGCATGAGGAACTTAGAGATGGCAAAAGATGAAAGGGGTAAGAGGAAGGGGTTTCTTCAGTCTAATGAGTGTGGGGGCAGCTATAAGCTTCTGCATGTCTTTATTCATTTTTACTCCTAATCATCATCACAGCACACAAACCTACAGCACTGCTTTAACCAATTTGCCATGATGAAGAAAAGCGAAATGATGAAGGATTTACAGTAAAGCCCAGGAGAACTATATAGCAGTGTTAATTCCATTGCTTTAATATAATATTCTTTTTCTGTTCTATGTTGAAATTCTCCTTTTTCTTGCAACTTTAGGTAGTTAGTTAGTATTACAATCCTGAGGACCCCAATCACATTTGAGAAAGGTTTATATGACACTGTCTCCAACCGTTTCTTAAGTGCCTATACTTCAGTGGATTCATGCGAGAGACCACTGCATTCTTCCACCTCTGTACAGACACCTTAACCATCTAACATGGGACTTCAGCCACCTTTATTCTAGACCGGTCCTTTCCTACCCAGAGTGACTAAATTGGTCTGCAAACTTTTTGTTTGCAGTCCAAATCTGTTGTTTATTAATAATATATGTAACAGCATGAAGAAGAGAACATGACAACATACTGTTGATCAGCCAGCGTCTCATATCTAGCAAGATTGAAAAATAATTCCACCCATAGTACTGTAACAATTAGTGTCATTAGTTCCTAAATCCCTAAGACGTTTAATTGACAAGATTTAAATTTAAAACGCAAGTTTACTTCACCAGATTCAAGACTCTGTCATACTAGCTTCATTTCATTGTGCTCGTGTCACTAAGCTTATCCAGTGATATGAGTTAAAAATGTCTAACAGGTGTTTTAGGCGTCCCGTGAACCCTTAACCCCACATGTCTATGCAGGGGACTTAGTTTCGAATAAACTCTGTCAAGTAAAAGTTAGTGGGTGGTTGAGTGAGCAAGTATAGTATGAGGCACAAAGGCTGAAGTCCTCATGAGCATTGGGCCTATGTTAAGGATTAAAGCCTTTGTTGGCAAAATACAAATTACACACATCTCTATCATTATCTACTTCTGTCACGCTTTCTCTCTCTCACAGTTCCTTTGTGTTTTTTCTTTCTGCCTTTTTTAAAACCTCTTTTCATCTACCATCTCTGAATATTTTAGAGATCAGTAGTGTAGGGTAAATGAAGATATGGTTTTGAATAAGGAATGATAATACAAGTTAATGTAAAAACAAAACCTAGAATATAGAAGAAGAATATGCAGTATTGTGAAACATCGTGTGACTTTGACAGTGAGTTCTATAGAAGGTGTGTAAATTGACTGTCCATGAAACACACAGTCATTTTGGGATTATTCCTTTAATGGTTTGTTCTTTTTTTAGGCAATGAGCTTTAGAGACTAATTAGATGACTTCTTTAAGCCCTTGAGCACTTCATCTCTGTGAAATGTGTGACAGTCTAATAGAGGATAGAGTTTATAAACTCCCAGAAAAGTGCCATGGGTGGAGTACATATTTATTTTTGTCCTGTTTTTATTCACCCTTTCTAACCTTTTCTCCCTAATACTCCATTTATACAATCTTATTTGTGCTGAATGATTCTAACGAAAGCAAGAGTTACTGAGTTGTCTTATGATGACTACTGTCCTCTTTCTCACAAAGTATGTATGTGGTGGTGTACGGTATGTGGGTGGTGAGGTTTTTGTAGCGTGTTGTCCGTGTGCTATATGAAGACTTTAGCCACAGCGAAGCCAGAATGTTCTGAGACGAGCGCAGGAATGGCGTCTCAACGTTGTGTAAACAAAAGCTTTCAGTAGAGCGGTTCCTGAATTACACTTAAACAGCAACCCACAAAACAGGCTCTGATTGAAAAAACACACAGACGTAGCCAGCCACACAAACGGGTTCCCACAACTTTCATGTGCAAACAACCTTGTTTTAAAAGCTCCACTTTAAAAAAAGATCCAGCCTTTGATCTATAAAATCCCCTATAAAATATTCATCCGTATAGAGATTTGACTGTAAGTGGCTCTGTTTATTGTTCTTATGCTATTCCTGCAGCTGCTAGGAAAGCAGAAATGTCGTATAGGAGTGTGAAGTTGCAGCTCTGTGAGACAGCCTGAGGTGCAGACAGTCTGTGAGAGCTATGTGAAACCTGAAGTTTAATAAAGACCATGAGATGCCTTGTTGTAAGCACTGGCGTCTAGACTTGTTTTGACAGGCGGCTATCATGGTGTTTCTCTAGTAGGCCATGTAATCTATGTCTCATTGGGTCATAGTGTGTGAAAAATGTCCTGCATCACTGAAGTTTAAGACAAAAGAAATGTGTCTTTATCAGTCTGTCTTAGATTGTTAATCGAGTTAGGTCTGATCCGAAACCAAGAGTTTTAGAGTCGCCTTAGACAAAAACGGTATTATTTCAAAAACGATTTCTGTAAAGGCACCATATTACAGAAAGTTATTGTCCACAAGTGTCCATTTAAAACGCTGCAGTATGTATATCTAGACTATTGTTGGTCATGTTGGTAGAAAAGGAACAGTAGAGTTTATTGATTTTTGCCATAACAAAACCAGTAATTGCTGCAGTATGAAATATTGTACAGCATCATGTTTGTTGAAGCTCATGCGGTGTACAGAGAAAGGTGGTGGTTTCTTTCAAGAAAAAATCTGTATATTGTGTAAAAACAGAAATGCAAAACTGGTTTAAAGAATTTTTGATTCTTAAATAATTATTAAAACACTTTTGTGGATACATTTAACTTCATCTTGTAGACAGGGCATTCGATGCAACGTCTCTAAACAGCCTTGCTGCAATTGCACATGACACATTGAGCAAATATTAAAAATGCGTTCTCTGTATGACAAAACAAATGATCTTCCAACACAACACAATACAAAGAATATACCCCTTCTGGCAGGAATGAAAAATGTACATTTCATTTCAACGATGAGTGTTAATTTCAGCAAACCTTCAAGCAAGTGGTTTATCTGTCTATTTTTCCAATGGCTGCTTGGTTTCCCCGGTGGCTTCCAGCATAAAGGATTGGCTTCCTGAAGTGGTAAATCTTTTATATATAATGCCAACATGCAGCAGTAAACTTTATGATAAAAATTTTTGGTTATGTCTTGCACTTTTTGTTCTAGTTTGCACCGTGCTCCCAGAAGAACATTGTTTCACTGTAATGTGCACTTGTACAGAGCTGAAATAACAATAAAGCTTCAGTGACTCTATTTCACCAGTAGCTATTTAGTTACTACATTTATAACACTCACCAGCCACTCTGATTGATAATGAATTGCAAATCATTTACATGGAATGATGCTGGTTTGAACAGGGAGTCAAAGAAGCCGTCTAAAGGTACAACCATCCCTAAATCAACTAGAAGGTCTGCAAATTTACAATGTCGTGATTGCAGCTATTCCTAATCTTATGTGCAGAGCACAAGTGGCCATTGTAATTAATGGTCACTGTGGTTTCATTTGGACCTGATCACTGGTTTTAAATGTTATGCAATGATGTTGATGGTTATATATATAAAGAGATAAATGATAACATTTACACCCCAGAAATTGATTTCATGACTTTTATGAACAGCTATGGACATGATGAAGCTTGAAATCCAATTCTATCCTGTAATAAGCTTCTGTTGGATCACTCGGAAGCCCTATTGTAGACTTAAAACCATGCTGTGCAGCATTATGTGCTATCAACCAACCCCTTGATGAAACCAGAGAATTAAGCTTTCAATTCGAATCGATTTTGACTCATGCTATTTCTGTGCTGACGTAAATTTAGATCATAAATCTATAGAATCGGATTGACGGTGTGATAAGGCATGTGTCCACCTAGTTATCTGCACCTGCGTATACATGTATGTGCAAAAGTACATTTCTTCCCCCGTCTGTTTTTAAATACTTTGAATCATCTTCACACTGGATAGAACAAGGGTGCCATTGTTCCTGTCAGTGCCTCAGGCTGCAGGGGAAAGTGAACAGCTATCAATCACACTCTAATCTCTCTTTCTCACTGTCTTTCTGTCTCAGCTGTTTGCTTTGGGGTTATTGCAGATGCTTCCTAGCAGCTGTCTAAAACAAGCAATGAAAAATAATGACCACCTTACTGATCCGAATTCCACTTACTGCCTGTCCACACGTCCTCCCCCACGTCTCCCGCTTGTCCACTTCACCCACTCTCTGCCGTCATCTAACCCAGAGATCGTGGTAAAAGAGAAAGAGAGAGACACCCTCTTGAACAACTTTTCTCTGAAGTGTACTGAAGTGTCCCATCTTAAATATTTACTTATCTGTACATAAGTCTGTCTTAAATGTGTTTACATGTCTGTGTGAGGATAAGGATAAGTACATACATGTGACATTGGGTGTCACATGTGCGTTAACATAATTTGCAGAACACACGTGTATGTTTATTTGAAGTTGAAGTTGAAAAAAAAACACTAACACAAAAATGTAGTTTACAAATTGAAAAACATATTACTTGAATACGACATACCAAAGAAAACTGAAATATTTTTCACAAATCTGCTCTCAATCTTACTGTGAATGTTTACAGGAAAACATACAAAAAAGGGCGAATACCTTTATTGTCATATGTACAAACGATCACCTGGGTTTGTCCTTGTCTGCATTAGTTTCCCAAAAATGTGTAGCCAGCTTACTTGGCGACACTGAATTGCTCTACAGATAACCAACTAGTGCTACCAAGCCAAGATAAATAGGTTTGGTTTGTTATGAAGACCGTACTATATTAAAACTGTGCCAGTAATGAAGACAACGATCATGAAAGAATATGATCGTTTTTTCCCTTCCTGTTTGCTCCTGTTGGGGGTGCCAGAGCAGATCATGATCATTAATTTGGTCAGCATATAAACTCAGCCATTGTATGGTCTTGGTTTTCATAACTAGACAACTACACACACGTCTAAGATCATACTTGTGTATCCAACCTCACTCGAATAATGATTCAAGACCAATCCAACTCTTTAAAGTGAAGCCTAAACATAACAGTAATGTCATGGTTAATATTAAAGAGTATAAAGTGTATATCACATACCTGATCTTGAAGTCTATTAAGATTGTATTATTATGTTTTAAATGTAACATTGGTGACGTTCATGACAAGACACATAGTTATAGTTTTTACACAAGACTCATGAGATCAAGTTGTCTTGGGAATTAAATTGTTTCTCTAGTTTACCAAATCTCTATGATTCTGGTTTCTGAAGGAAATATTCAGAAAAAAATTCTTTCGGGTGATTGCAATAAAGAGGAGAGCAGAGAACAGGAACAAGTAATAGAGAGAGCAAAAGCGAGATTTGTACTACATATTGTTCTGCTTTGATTTTTTCATTTTCTTTTTTATACTTAAATTGCTCTGTGATCCGTAATTACCCAAATCACACTGAACACAAGATGGAAAACAATATTTAGTGTGTGCTGGATATGCACATTTACAAACTGGAACATGAGAAGCAGCGCCAATTGTTCTCAAGAGAAATTATGCACTATTTTTCCTGCCTATTTGTGTCCTTAGATTTCAACAAAAGATCCTGAAGGTGTTGTAAATTGTTTTTTGTTTCTGTAAGTATGTAGTAAGTAGACAAGTGGGTATCCAGAGTGCAGTGATGTTT
This sequence comes from Hoplisoma paleatum, assembly GCA_028565875.1. NCBI lineage: Eukaryota > Metazoa > Chordata > Actinopteri > Siluriformes > Callichthyidae > Hoplisoma > Hoplisoma paleatum. The sequence continues at coordinate 1,707,037 of JAOTRQ010000003.1, read as the reverse complement.
TTTAATGTGGTGGCACTGTGAACAGGAATAATATTTTAAAACTTGACATGATTGTAAAACAGGTCATAACCAATGTTTCATAACCACCATGTTTACACAGTAAATCCATATAAATATCAAGATACTTTTATTAAAAAATACTATATTTTTGTGCATTTCATTAATTTTATTCACTTAGTGTTCAGTCATGTATACTGTTTCATTCAGATGTTGATGTTGAAATCAGCTAAAGCAGCTTAAATCATGTTTGGGTAACCTCACAACCAGTCCTGTGGACGCAGGGTGTGTCTTAAAAAATGTTAATATGTGATCTTTAAACTATTGCTGTCTGTTTCAGGTAACACTCATTAAGCTAGACTCGGCTCTGCATTATAGATTTCAAGTTTTATGTCATTCATTTTATGAATGTCATTGAATGACATTATTCAATTTGTGTGAATTTGAGGAAAAAGAAATCTGTGGGATGTCATTTATGAAAATAAACTCTGTAAAATCACAATGTTAACATTTTCCTGTGACATAAGGCTCTATAGAACAATTCATATGGATTAAAGATTACACTTGATAATGTGATATGGAAAAAATCTCACTGCCCTGTCGAGTGTGTCATCCAAAATGTTTCTGAATGTCTTTTGAAATCGATTATATTGTGTTTCTCATCAGATAGGGTTTGACCACATGTTATGTGGATAATAGCATAATAATCGATAGAGATTTACTTTAGCATCTTTACTGAACAAAGACAAGGTAAATCCTGTCTCATCAGCTGACCTGATAGGTTCCTGTTTCAGTACATATTTAAATGCTGGGATGCTTTTATAAATGAATTAATGACACTTCAAAAAACACAAGTACTGTAAATGAGAAAGTTTGAGTGTCAGTTTGTTTTTCTTTTGAGCCTCAGGTTATAGCAGGACTGCCAACCCACATATAATTATTTACTGCATGTTCCACCCATTTCTTATTAAACGATTATGATTTTATCTTTCACGGAGATGGATGTTTTTTTATAATTAACAATTTAATATTGGATTCGGTAGATGCGTTGTGTTTGTGTAAACTTACTAAACTGCCAGCAAATGTACAATAAAATAATTCAACCCTTTAAGAAATGAATTTTAATAGAGGTTAAAAGAGAAATAACTGAAATTTCTCAGACTATTCTGCACCAATCCATCACAGCAGGAACAAGTCAGAAGCTAAATTGAAACTTTTTAAATTGTATTGTTTGCTAATTCTTAATTTGATAAATTCTACTTTTGTTTGTTATGTTAACATGCACGTGTAAAATATACTTATTCATGGTAAACCTTGTACAAAACTTGATTTTTTAAACATGTATTAAATTAAGAGGCTTTGTTCTAGAAAAGCAGAAGTTTGAAAAAACAAACCATGACTAACTCCAGTTCGATTTGGAGAATAAGTGACATTATATTGTTTTAATGTTACAAACTATATAGTTTTAAATGCATGTTTCTTAAATAACTAAGTGTACATGATAAAGCATTTAGTTGAATAAAAGTGCTTTAGTTGAATAAAAGTGTCCTATGCTTGCACATACATACAGAAATATGTTGTACTTATATTTAAGCACAGTTAGGCTGATGGTCTGTAGTAAACATACTCACTTGTATTTCTAGAGATAAACATGGTTTGTGCTTTAGTTCCCTACACACATTTTATAAGGAAATAAATCAACCACTGTTACTTCACATCAAGATTAATACCAGCAGTTCAGCGTTAACTGTAAATGGGCTACAGGCAGTAATAACTAGCAAGTAATAGTTTGACAGAATCACTGCAGGAATGTTTTGAAGAAACACAAAATCCTAGTTTGCAAATAAACTGTACTCTAATTCAGATCAAATAGACCCACAGCCTTCTGGGATTTTACTTTCAGCATTACATACCTAAAATAGCATAATATGTCTTTGGGAAGCTGCATAATAATCTATAGATTTCCAAAGACTATTAGCTATATCAAATAAACATTTTTCTGTGGTGTTAAATAAATTCTGTTAGTGATAACACTCTAACACTTCCTGTTGTGTCTGTCTAAAACAACAATCATTTCAAACAAGATCACAGTCGGACAAAATATGCCTAACATCTTTCAAGGCCCTGGCTTCAAAAAAACAAGATGATAAAGTTTATTTCAGGCAGAAGTAAACACTTTTTGACTCATCAGCTGCTCAACACTATAAGGTGAAACTAAAATAGTACTGCTATTAAGACCATCAACATCAATATAATATTTTATTATATTCTTATATATACATCTATTATACATGCTGCTATATTATTTAGTTATAGATTGTATATATGCAAATAGACACCAGTGTTAACACAATGTGTTAGATTATGTGTCCTTTTGAGATTAATGTTAATGTGTATTGTTGATTTGCAGATAGTAATTTGTTTGTTTATCCAGATTGTACACAGACTTGGCCATTAAATCTCATTTATACAGCGTATAAATCTATACAGCACAGCGGTAAAGACATGATAGCTTTGAGACACAACAAAAGCAAACACTTGTACTGTTAAATTTCATGTCTTTTCATGGCTTCACGTGAAAAATCACATAAAACGTAATATTGACAATGACAATTTTTTTGAATTCTCTCAAATCAAGCAATTTAACATCACAATATATCCAGCACACTACAGTTATTGTTTTTCCTTATGCTGCTTAAGCATAAGTGGAAAGCACAACAATCTGTATTGCTGCTGCTTCTTTCTTTTGCACATGTACTGAATGTAATATGGTATTCCAATATCAAGAATCTGCAGTATTAAGAAATAAGAATGCATAAGAAGGCAATAAAAATATAAAAGGATTATGTTTATACTGTTTTAAACAGTTTCTCAATTATATTTCAGAGGGGATTGTATAAGATGTTATTTTTTGTTTATCAGTAAGTGTCAATAACTACATTTTTATATTATCCTGAAATATATGCTGTTCAATGTAGTCATGGAATGCATTTAGAGGTGTCCCATGCATACAGAAATACGTGAAACACAACATCTTTACAACTCACTGCCATTCCCAAAACAATCTAACTTTGACTGACAAGGAACTACTGTAGTAGTAGCACTGTTGCCTCACAGCAAGAAGTCCCAAATTTGATTCCCAGACACGGTAATCTAAGGCTTTCTGTTTGCAGTTTTCTCTCCAGGTCTGCATGGGTATCCTCGGGTACTCCTTTCTTCACACAGTCCAAATGCATAATTGAAGATACTGAAATTGTACTGTGTGTTTTTTTCTTCTTTTGCCACATTAGCCTAGTTTGTGCATCACACCATAACCCTAAATAAGATTAAGCAGTGGTAAAACCTAGATGATAAAACCTAAAATATTTATGATAGAAAGAATTGAAAAGCAGATGGTATAGAAATACATTACTAACTATGTAGAAATAAACAGAAGATTTTTGGTTTGAAATTTTAAGAAAGGTCCTCAAACATCAAGAGTATTCTGCACATATTGCTTAAGCGCTGGCACCAGCAAAAAGAAACTGAAAAATGCTGAACTAAATTCAAGTGGTGCCATTTATATGTGTAAATGACAAATATAGACAAGCTGCCTGCCCTAAATCACCATTACTACTACTATTAAGGAATTCTTGAGTTAGTTTATTGTTTTAAAATGTTAGGCAACTGAATGTTTACCATGCTCTGTAAGAAAAAAACATCAGGTCAAAGCTAATCCAATCTTCCACTCCTCCCATTCTTCAGTAAAAGTTAATTATCATTATTCAGTGCTGCTTCTCTCATTTGTTTCCCATTAATTTAGTTTCTTCCATCATTTAAAAACACTGCAGCACACTAATACAATGCACTCATTGTAGCACACATAATTGCAACAGCCATCATCAATGCGTTTAGAAACTGCCAAATTTTTTCACATAATAAAAATCTTCTATTAAACTTGCATAAATGTGTTAATAGTTTTAAGTTTGATTCCTGCAGCGCCTGAAATGAAGACAACATTCCATTCAGTTTGGCCTATGTTTTTATGACTTAAATAATGATTACATTCATTAATACTGAAACCAGTATTAGTAACACCTGGTCCCGAGTGTGTCCTGTTCAATTTTTTCCAGCCTTTGCATCCATTTTTTATTATTATGTCTGTTTAACAGGAAAGCCAATTCTATTCTAATCGTGTGATGGAGAGAAATGGAGCAAAGTAGAAGAATATCTTTATAACTTATAATATCTTTGTATGATTAGCTAAAACTTTTACTACAACATACAATAGAATCTGACAAAGTAGCAAAAATATATATTTCATCTTTCTAGACTTTATAAACCATATTTATGATCACTTTCTATATAGTTTGCTTTCTATATGTTCTATTATATAACAATGGATTTATCATACAATATGCCACAAACACAACTGCATTGAAATAGTATAAAATGTACATTCAGTCATATAAAATAACTAATATATAATCAATTATTTATAATATAAAATATTATACTTGGGTTATAAAATCCATATATTTATTATCTCGTTTTGCCACCACTTAGTCCTGTTTAGGGTCACAGTGGGACACAAACTCGACACCTGGAGGGTAGTCAGTTTTTTTTGCATGTTACAGAGACAAACATAAATAAGGGACATGCTACTAAATGTAAGCATTTGCAAACTGATGTGCACCAGTGTATAGCAGAATTGTACCTCTCTCACTGGAGTTATTGTCATGATGGGGTGGATGAATAAATGTCTAAATGTCTCTAATGAAGAGTTTACTGAGTTTTAACTGTGTGCATTTATATCTAATAAAAAACAAAACTTTCCCTTTAGAAGCAGTTCAGTATTAGTGACTGGCAAATAAACAAGTGTAGAAGACTGCCACATAGCATGGGTGTGCCTGTGTCACGAGGACACTGACTCACACCCATAACCACACACAAACACACACACACACACAGTCACATACACTGGATCTTTTTGGTTGGTTTTTCCTAAGTGATGGCTCTGCCATGTTTGGAGTGTATATGCCTGTTATGCAGAAGAGTTTGGAGAATGTCGTCTTAAACACCACATTGCCACAAACTCTTTGATTTTGCCCTGTGTGTTTGTGCACTTTAAAGGCCTGTGTGAGCTTAAACTGCACGCTGCAGTCTACTCTCTAAGTCAGTGGGTGTGGTAGTATGTTCCATTAGCTCATTTTAGGGTCAAATTAAGGTGTATAGCATTTTACATTTTATATTTTACATTCTTTTAAGTAAGTAAAGCTTGTATTTAGCTAAATGTTAATTGGTGTCTTTTTATAGACAAGCCACTTGAATAATTGTGGTAATGTTACATTTTATGTTTTGTTTATTTGACATTTGGAGCAAATTCTGACCTGTATGGTCTAATCCAACAGACCAAGGAAGGTGGTTCTGATAAAAAAAGTTTTTATGAAGTTTGGAGTTTTTCACCACAGCATTTTTACACACTTAGAAATAACTCTTCCAACCATTAACCCAATCCCTGCAGTGAAACACACATTTACACACACTAGTGAACACACTAGGGCAGGGGTCACCAACGTGGTGCCCGCAAGAACCTCATGAGTCACCCGCGGGCCTGTCCTAAAAATAGCTTATTATAGTGACATTTACAAGTGAGCTGCATTAATTTTTTGGGCGCTATTGTTTTTTAAATCACACTTGCATTGGTATAAATTAGAAAATTCCAATCTATGTAATATATTGTAGTGATCGCTTAATGTTATGGGTTATGTGTTTGTTTAATGTTATGAGGTGCTCTGTTCACATGTTATACTGCTTCGTGTGGGGAGGGAGGAGCCTAGTGCAGGTGTGTAGGGAGCCAAAGAGTGTTTGGGAGTGAACCGGTGTGTGTGCGTGTGTGCGCTTCGATGTTCCGGGCGATGCTACAAGGAAAATGATGGCGGAATTGTAAACACGAGTTATCCAAATGGTGTTAATAAAAGTACAAATGGTGTTAACAGGACTTTTGTTTACATCCGTCTCATCCTTTCCGTGCGACCCACGGATGTTACAATATATAATTATTTATTATAATGAATTATATAATTATTATTGCGACATCATAAGTGTGCATCAAACTGGTCGCCCTTCGCATTAGTTGGTACCCCAAAAGTAGCCCTCAGCTTCAAAAAGGTTGGTTACCCCTGCACTACATGCTATCTAGCCACACTACCTTTTGCGATCGACTGGTACATTGTTATCAATGTATTGTGCACCCCTGATGTTGACTAACTGGTTGCTTACTGAATTACTATAGAATTACTTGGACCACTTCATAGTGACACTATAATACAGACACAAAACTTGAATTATGGCAATATGTAGATTACATAAGGAAGGCTCATTTGATGGTTGATGGTGCAACTTTATGACTGTGCATTAGGTAGGTAATTCTTTGTTCTGTTTTTGGACCAGAGCTGAACACAGGTCAGATCCAAGAGGGAGTGGGAGAGGCCATAAATGGCATCGTGAAACATTTCCATAAGCCAGAGAAAGAAGTAAATACTCTTTGAGTTTTTATCTTTGCTATTGTTCAGCAGCATAAAGAAAGGTTTATAATGAATGTCTGCATTTGATTTCAGAGAGGTAGTCTGACACTTCTTCTTTGTGGAGAGTATGGCCTGGTCTGGGCTCTCGAACAAGTGTTCCAACACGGCTTCAAGTCACCACGCCTCTTCAAAAATGTCTTCATTTGGGATTTTCTAGGTAATTAAACCTTTTTGATGAGTATTGAAATGCTTTGTGAAATGATAAACAATGTATCAGAACAATCGTTCTGTAGAAAAAATATTAATTTCTAAACTATATTTTTGTAGAAAAGTCACAGGTTTACTTTGAAAGTGCAGAGCAGAACTTAGTGATTCAGGATGAGAACTATCAAACGAGGGTCCGTCACTTCTGCCGATTCATGCGAGCCATCAGCAGCACATCAAGAAGCATCGGCAAAGATGGAAAATTCCAGATGCTGGTCTGCCTCGGGGCCAGGTTAGTCACTATTTTCTTATTATTCCACTTTACCCATGCTTCGATTTTCTGTTAAAACAACACATGTTCCTTCCCATAAATGTATTTCCAAAACTGCCTGTTCTGTAGCACTATTACCACCACTTTAAATATGTAGCGGTGTTAACTTCAGATGTAACTGTTACTGTCCTACAGAGATCACCTGCTGCATCACTGGATAGCTTTACTGGCTGACTGTCCCATCACTATACAGATGTACGAGGACATAGCTCTTCTGAAGGACCGTATTCTCGTAAACTCTTTAATCCGAGTACTACAGACTTTGCAAGAATTCAACATTACTTTGGAGGCCTCTCTGGTCAAAGGAATCGGAATATAAAGGGATAAGCTGGATAAAACTCCAACAAGTCAGCAGGGACCATGGACTATTTTGCATTTTGGACATGGAAAGACTTGAATGACTGGATTACTGTCATCATGTTTGCCATATATTAAGTGCAATGAGCCTTTTAAAAACTTCTCATTTTTATCCTTGGCACTGTTGCTGGGATATATTTACGAAATGTTTTGTCTATACTATTCACAAGTGGTGACACCAGCCCATTTGTGCTAGACTGGTTTTACTGAAAGCTCAATATTTTTATTGTTTGTGTGAACTGCTTATGATGACTGTGTTTAAAAATGGAGAAAACGGAAGAAAACTGTTAATATATTTTCAAAGTGCAGTATTATTTTGATATGTTGGTCGAGTTGCTTGCTCTGTGATCTGTCTAATCCATATGTCACAATGCAGAGTTTGAAGCAAATGATGTAGACGTATGCTTTATAAGTATAACTCATGGAAAACACTTATTGTATTTACAACATAACCAAAAACAAGAAATTAGCTCTTGTTTAAAAAAAAAAAAAAACATTACCAGGGGATTTTTTTTTATTCTTCTGATGATGTATGCAAATCCTATGAGCACATGCTGAGATTAGAATAGGACTGTATTTAATTATGAACTTTAAAAAAAATCTATATTGTTTCTCACATTTTAGACCAAATGTAACTTTTAATTAACAATCATCAAGCTTCATTTTTATGTCACCTTTATCTAGGCTTTGCTACATATTGGATCTTTTTTTTAACCCTCAGGTCTACACATCAGCTAGTTTTAAAAACCAATGGACTTAAAGCATCACACAGAATCATTGCTGGCTTCTCTAAATCCCAAGCTGCTATGCAATATTCCATTTCCATAAAGCCTACTTTGATATTCAACATGCTGATGAGACTTTTGGGATTTCCCTTTTAAATTCCAATAAAGTGTTTAATGTATAATCTAGCTCATGATAGGTTATTCTGTGTAAAGGTTGCTGGTAGCCTCCATTCAATAACTTTGGAGACAGTTCCATTATTTGTTCCCTGGTTTATTTAGAAAACAACTTGTGTAATGTAGTGTTAATATGTGAGCAAGAGTGTACAGTGTATAAAATGTAATAAAAGTGATAATTCCCATCTGTCATTATTAGTCATCATTAAAGAGACTGGTGATCTTTAACTGTCAGGTTAGTTCACCGCTTGTGTACATCAATATGTGAGTGTCGGTCATCTTTCTTGCCTTTTTCAGTGTGCAGCATTAGACATCAGATCATTCAGGTCTTTCGTAAAAATGGTTCTCCGGATGAAAATCTAAAAATCCCGATCAGCTACAACTGGGGCCAGTTTCATAAACCTACAGACAAAACCCATTGTACAAGTCATTCAAACCGAGCTCATGAATAAGACCTTATGACACTTTGAGGGTTCTATGAGGGTTCATTAAATCAAACTTTAAATTTAGCTGATCAGGTGCTGCAAAGGTAAATCACATATTTGTTAATATGGATTTGTTAATCCTAAAATGCATTTACTTTTAATGAAAAAAAACCTGTCAAATAGTGTAAAAGTAAAAGAAATACACTCAAAATGAATAAAATATGGAGCAGACTACTGTATCCAAAAAGCTTGTAAAAGCAGTTTGTTTAAATACAAGTTTGGGGGCGGAGAGACAGAAACAACTTATTTCGCGCTCTTTTGGCCTTCTGTGCAAAATAAACACTACGCGATTTACGTTGACGCAATGACATGTGGGAATATGAGTACGTTCGAAAATCCATCTGCGAAAACTCGGTGTGATACTCCTACATATCCCAGAAGTCAACATTCTTAAATCGCGCCCAGTAGAGCTCGTTGATTGGTTAGAGTTTCATTCAAACCCATGCATTGACTCTCCTTATATGGAGTTCCTGTCGTATAGCTGAACGCCTTTTCTCCGTTCATGTGTACTGCGTGTAGTAGACATGCGCATTGCCTAGAAACAGAAAGGACGGAATTCAAAGTTTGTGACGGTAAGAGGTTTTATCGTGAAAGTTTTGTCTTAAAAATGACTTTAAATTCCATTGACACGTCGTGTAATGTTTAGAATGGCGTGTGCTTGGGCGTTTGTGTGTCGTGGCTTTGGCTGTGCACGCAGGTAGAGATTATTTACATTAACAATGGTAGCGCGTGAGTGAGCGCGCGGCGTGGCTGCATGCTAACAAAAGCTGAAGAAAGATTTGGCGCTCTTCATAGGTTCAAGTTGAAGTAAATAATGTTCAGACGGTCGTTTAAACTAACGAAGCAACTCGAGCATGCGAACAAATAAATACTGATTTATTGTTAGTTTTCATGTTAGAAATTATAGCTTTTATATGTTTATTTAACAAAGAGGACCTTCCACTCCGTTGTCTAGCACTTCTCCCACACTAGACGTGTTCGCTTATATAGTCAAACTGCTTCATATCTGGATTCATATATGAACTCCATAATGCAAACGTTACTCCAAAATAATTTATTTAAATAATAGTTTAAGAGCAGTGGCTGTTATTTGAATGAATATCAGTGTTCACACACTGAAAGCGCGCTTTTACTTTGAATAAATGTTAGCCAGTCATAACTAACACGGCTCATGCTTGCATATGGAAAGTGCACATTATATCTGTGTTCACACATTCACCATTCATGTTTGTTTTAAGCGATAAAATACAAACTTTAATACATACGTGACACCGAGCACGTAACTACCGTCCTCTGTCTTTAATATGTTAATAATAGTTGTATACGTTTTATTCGATAAACAAAGCGTTGTGCTTTTTATACCAACCAACTGACTGAAAAAAACTATTCCAGATACTACAAAAACACCTTAAATACTGCATGTATAGTATTAATACTTTAGGCAGAGCACAACAATGCGCGCCTTTATCCTGTGTAACCAAAACAAGCTGCATCGTTACAAACAGACGCCGATATTCAGAACTTTATCCCACCAACTACCTCAGGGTTTATAGTCTATATTCATCAGTACACATTATTATGTAACAGTTTTCATTATAGGTTTAGATTCCAGAGGATTTGAGAGAAATAATCTATTGAATGATATAAACAATACTATAGTTACATGGCACACTTATCCCAATTCTCAAGCTGTTGTCGGTTCTTGAGTAAAATCAATGCATAACTAGGAATTCAATCTAATTATTACATAGCTCACCTTTTTAGCACATTTATTTTCAGTGCATTGCTTTACACTAAATTGATGTAATTGAGTATTGCGTTATATTACATTATATCTTGCTATCTGGACTTTTGTTTTGATGTGCATTTTTAATGCATGATTTCTAGACTCTTTGTACCCTAATCCTTTCCAAAATTGAAACGGTGCTCAACTTAAAATATCTGTAAATAGCCTTAAATGTAATGGTTCTTGTACTTAAAAAAATAATTGTTAATAATTGTTTTAACCAGGAACTGTAAGTTTAGTATTTTGAGACATGTTTCTCGCATCGACAATGATTGGATTGTGAAAGGAAATTTACATTAAACAGTAATATTTAAGGTACACTGAAAGTAAATTATTTCAAATAAGACCTCTGGTTAAACATGCAGTGTGTACATATAATATTTCTAATGATAACATGTAGTTTGTTACATATGTCAAAATGGATTGTTTTTGATAGATTTATTTGTAATAAAATGACACCAAAACCTTTACAAATACATTAAACTCACTTATACTTAAGTACTTCCCAAGTACTTTTAGTCTAATTAGTTAACTACAAAATGATCAACTAATTGCCATCTTTCAATTCACATACAGGTTCCATAAACGATGTTTGGATTTCACAAATCCAAGATTTATCGCAGCCATGAAGGATGCTGCATATGCAAGACCAAGTCCTCCAGTTCCCGGTTTACGGACAGTAGCAGATATGAGGAAACTTTCCACCTCTGCTTTGGGTAAAGATAAACCTTCTTTTATTGAGAACACGAGATTAAACACTATTCAAAGTCTATTACTTGCTTAACACTTTGCACCGTATATATTGAGTATTGTTAAACATGGACTTAGCAGTTGTTTAAACATCTTTCTGTGCAACTTTTAATAATAAAAAATGTTTTATTAGTTTATCTGAGGACAGAGTTGGAGATATCTGTAATGCCTGTGTACTGCTTGTAAAGAGATGGAAAAAGCTACCACATGGATCAAAGAAAAACTGGAGTCATGTAAGTTTAGTTTCCTTACAAAAAGCCTTTTGTAAAATGCATGGCTGGGACTTTTTTTTGCTTATTTTATTGTGATTCCCGGTAAGGTGGTGGATGCAAGAGCAGGTCCAGGATTTAAGCTGACGAAGCCTAAAAAAATCAAAAACCTTGAGGGGAAGAAAAAAAGCAAGCTAAAGAAGCTGCATAAATTAAAACGACAAAGTAAGTTGCTTTTTGTTTCTGATTGCTTTCTGGTAGATGTGATTTCTGTGAAGTAGTAGTATTTATCGAAGAATGTCTAATCTTATTTGTGTTTTGTTTAATTGTGTAGATTCTGATGCTCACAGCACTACATCGAGTTTATCTCCCTCTCAGTCTCCTAGTCACAGTAATCAATCAGATGATTGCTCAGATGTTGAGACTAAACAGAGGCGACCATCTCCGTCTGGCTACTCATTTCTTGACCCTTCTTATTGGAAAAGGTAACACAAACCAGTAATTAATTTGAACAGACTAATGGGTAAAATTTAGAAAAGTGTAAAAATATTTAAGTTTTTATTTGTTTGAATATTTAATATTGATTTTTTTCCTAGTTTATTACTCTGGTGTACATAATATGCATTTGGTAATTGGGATCAATGTAAAGAAACTATTTTTTTTATCTGTTTGCAGGCAGAAAGTGTGCTGTGGAATTATCTACAAAGGTCGTTTCGGTGAGGTCATTATTGATCCTCGGTTGTTCAAGCCATGCTGCAGTACCAAAAAGTCACCCGTTTTAACAGCCTCAACGTCAGAGTCTCCAAACACAGACTTGCTGCCGTCACCATTATTGCCCTCACCACTGACGCAAGACTTAAAGGAGACTTGGTGATAAATTGCACCTCTTTAGCTTCTCCAGGGCTCATTAGCTTTGTCTCCAGTGGAAGACTTGTATCATTCCCAGTTCACTATGAATACGGTTTTCATTGCTTTTTTATTTTGTACAGATATCCTTCTGTGAATGTTTATTTTTTAGAATACAAGAAAAATATGGGCATTAGTTATCAGTTGAAATGTTTCTCCAGTTTTTTCTCCTCTATCTATATATACACATGTTTTTTTATGTAAGATATGAAATTGTGTTTTTCTTGTGATTGTAAATATTTTTTTCTCCAAGTCTGTGCACCAAGAGCCTCTTAGTTTCTTTTGTGTATATTAAGTCATTACAAATCAAATATGGACTTGTTTCAAGCCTTGCTCATTTTGATAATTGAATGGTATGAATTTTTAAAACTCAATAATACTGTACTCATTCTGTTTATAGAGAATTATGATTATTATCATCATGATTATTATTTAGAATAAAAGGTGGCAAGGATTGATATTCAGTTGGGTAATTAGTCAGAAAAAGAATTTATTTTTTTTTGCATTAAAATGAATTATTGTTTGTTTTTGTCTCAATTGTTTTTATGCATTTTATGGTGCAAACATTTTGTTTTTGAGTGAAGAAACTTCTGGGTAAATTTACCAGTTGTTCTACAACACAAATGATTTTTACAATGACAATTTAATTTATCAGAGGTGTTTGTATTTGCTATTATAAACCATGCTCTTCAATTTCATCAGATTTTTATAATTCATTTAAAAAGCACTGGACTATACGGTGTGTATTTAAACCTTGTCTCTTGTTTGTCAAAAATATTACAACTTAATCATCAGCCGTAATGGTTCAGAATTGTAAGCTATTATTGCATGTCAGTAAAGTTCAGGGAAAATATGTACATGGTACATTTTCAGTATCAATGTGCCTTATGAGAGATTTAATAAATCATGAATTTGTAATTTATGCTATTTATTCAAACGTTTATACAATTGATGCTGTAAAGAGGTTTGTGCACTTTTTAAACAGGTTTTTATTCTTGTATTTACTTAATTTTAATAAACCTTTTGTACTAAAAGTTTGTTTGGACCATGATTATTGACACACCATGTCAGTAAGTAATTGATACCCTATACACAACTTGATGAATTCCGAAATTGTCATGCTGATTTAAGATCTTTTAGATTGTTTCTGGCATGAAAAACATTTATCCAAAGTGATAAAATAACATGGACTATACAGTCTGTGCTTCTGAGGATGTAAGGCCTTGCTCAAGGACCCAACAGCAGCAAGCAATTTGATGGTGGGACATGATAAGGTAGTGTAGATGGTATATTTTGGACTGTGTTGTGCTTTTCTATTTCATACTGATAAAGAATGGTTAAGTGGGTAGCATTGTCACTTCACAGCGAGAAGATGGTGGGTTCGAACCCTAAGTGGTGGCCAGCATGGGATTACTCCAGATGCTCTGGTTTCCTCCAACATTCAAAAACATGAAGGTAAAGTATTAAAATGTCCACAAGTGTGTTCGATACAATTGTGCACTGTTGAAACGTACCTGAAAATAACTTTGCGTCTGCCATGAATGTGAAATAAAGTGTAGGCACATCAACATCCAGCAGTGTACAGAGACCCATGAATAGACGCTAACCCAGTTACAGCTGGACTCCACACGATGGCGCAAAAACACCATAACATGAGAAACGTTTCATTTAATCAAATACAGTATCCATTCAACACGTTCTTAGACAGTGTGCACAAATTGTACCTATAATATATAAATGGTCTAGTTATTTTATTGAAGGATAAACAAGCAATTATTATTTTATTATTACAAAAATTTATTTCGCTTTGTATTGTGCTTTATTTTAATATGACGATTTGAATCAGAGGAGTCGGTTCGTAATGTTCGGGTCCTTGTGAGTCACGTGACTCAGAGACGTCATCACGACTCGATAGTTTTTTTTTAGTTTGGAATCGGTTTGTGCACGTTGCAGCAGAGACTCTAGTAGTTATTTATATTAGAAGTTAGTTTAGTATTCACACACGTTTCTTTCATAAACAGCTGTCGAACGAAGCATGCAAAAGGCTCTGTGATTTATTGTAAAAAGAAACATTTATTCTTCCTTTTAATATTTAGGGGTCCGAGCACTTACAGTGCAAGGAACCTATTGTTTTTGTAAGGATTTTTATTATTATTATTATAGTTATTCTTATTCTTAGCTCTACAAATGTTTGTACAGCCCAAACTGTAAATCCTATCGCAATGTAATTTGGTCATCTGGTAGTCAATCATCTCATCTACACAGTCAATCAAAATCAGCTTTATCGGTTTTAAGGGGGCGCGATAGCGCCCCCTTTTGTGTTTATGTGCAGTTTTTTTACAACATATTTTTTAAAATTGCAATCTATTTTTTTTATTGTTTGTTGGGTCTTTAG
>JAOTRQ010000003.1:1671960-1683745 GCA_028565875.1 Hoplisoma paleatum | reverse complement strand
TATTGTGATCTGCGGCAGCCCGGCATTAAAGGTAAAACTTCACAAATATGTATCCCGGTCTAAATGGTATTTTTAGTTGACTACTAGTCGATTAGTTGGAGTAAATGACGACCACTGGTCGACCAACAAAATCCTTGGTCATGGACAGCCCTAGAAATCTATCATATCATCACTATTTTTCAAATACAGAAAGACAGACAAGTATTCTGATGCAAGAACTAGCTAGTCATACTTGCATGTCTTGCCTGTTTCTTGCTCCATTTTTATCTTCTAAAAAAAGCGATTATATGATCATACCTTTCTGGAAATGTGACTTTGCTTGACTGACAAAAAGACAAAGCTAGATTATCTTGCTCAGTGGACCTTTTGCTCGCAAAGTCTTATCTATCGATCAGATGAGTTTATCTTTTTACCCACTGAGAGTAGATGCCGAGGAGGTGGATTAAATCTTCACACCTTCTCCTTTGTGATAGGTCAAGTGGCTAAACGATAAAGGTCCGTTACCCTCATCGTTCATGAGTCTGTATATAGGGGTGGGACCTAGAGATTCCCATGCTTGTACGGTAGGCCTAGAAGATATGAGGAAGCAGATGGGTGTTCTTGTGGCAAACGTGAGAAGGGTCATTGATATGGATTCTTAAGTTTCCTAGTAATCGCCCTTGAAGGAAGTATTGCAAGTTTCCCACAGAGACCGGACAATGAGCCTAGTCTTGTGCGGTGAAATGCAGCTACCTGCTCCCTCTCTCTCTGCCTAGCCGATCCCGGCTTTCAGAGCGTGTGGAATGCATATATCGGCTCGGGTGTAGGAGGCACTCAAATGCTCTCACTGATACATGAGGTGTATGAAACTAAAATTGTATTGTCAGCGTAAATCTGTCCCAGTTAACAGCATGATCGGGAAGATGAATTCTTAGATATAGAAATGTCAGCATCACGCATTGTGTGTTATATTTAATAATCCAAAGGTCATTTGCATATAAATCACTTATAATTATTATACAAATTTCCAGCTTGTTTATATGTATATATTCATGTATATGTTTTAATCCTAATGCTTCCACTTTTTCATATAATATACTTTGTAGTATGGTATTCTATATGTATATATCTTATATTATTATATTTATGTATCTTAAATCTGTGCAACAATATTAATACTTTTTTTCACCTACTATTCAAAATCATTTTGTTCTGCATGTATAATCAATGGCAATGAAGTTTGTCAAAGTCTAAAGAAACTCATATGTACACATTAACATTTAAAAACACACTCCAGGAACTGTGTTTTAAATCCACAATAGAGTCCATAGTTTTTGGAACAGGATGTTCAGCAAACTTTTGATATTTGCTACATCTGTAGCTTCCTAGTCAAACATCTACCTATAAATCATTTAATAAGATTATTCAAACACAATTCTTAGACATCAAAGCAACACACTAATGATAACACTATAAAAAACCACTGTTAGTTTTAATGCAAAATCGTTTAATTCAATATAAGTAATGTTGTATCATTCAGTTAAATTTCCATATAAAAACCAACGTAAAGAAAAAATGTAGCAAGATTAATGATGAAAGCCAAGCTGAGAGTTTGTGTTATTTAGTTCTCCTGGCTGCTGATTGGCTGTGGCCCTGTGACACATCTCTGCTAGGGGCACATTGGGATTTAAATGATAAATTTCCATCCATTCAATACCCTCGTCTATTCATCACTATACTATTGATATCAATCAGAATATGTTGGTGTAGTTGAGGCTTTAATTTTGCTCCATAAATGATAAAATCTAAACATGCAAATATTTCAACAATCATCTTTGTCTATGCAGAAAGTTTCCCATTTCTTTTATGTAATTTTTCTTTCTCCATGTGGGCGCTATTATGTTGATGTTTAAATGGTCGCAATGGGTTTATTGTGAGAACTATATTTGCATGACTTCATCTTTATGTTTATAATTATTACTGTATTCCTGTTTTCTGCCTCTTTGCATATCTAGAAAAGAAGGTGATTCAGCCCAGGGCGAATTCCTGGACGAGTTTCATAGGCTTGTTTTACATGAGCTACTGTATGCAGCCGTAACATGTTGAAAGTCTTCTTTGTGGTGTGAACGTGAATGCTTTTTTTCCACGCGCATGTGTTTGATATTGTTCTTTTTCCAGTTGCTGCAGGTCCTCATTTACTTTTGCACTGGGGGCATTTAGTGGCCACTTTCATCCAGTGTGGTTTACCATTGTGACTGAATTCAATGTGGGTTGCGTCTTTGTTAAAAGACCTAAATTGGTGGTGATTGGACTTGAAATTTTGACTTTTTGATCACCTGCTTCATAACTGACTCAGAACTAACACTGCCCAAACGGATGAGTACAATCGAATATTTTACACTTTAATGTTTTGTTAATTTTATTGAATAATATACTATGGTTACTATAATTCAGTAAAATATGTACAGCAACATAAAGAAATTAATAACATCAATAATGACTCCACACTCTTAATAATTCTTTAATAAAACTGCACCAAAGAAAGAAACTGTACCTGTCAAGCAGTGTTAGCACTAACACGAGATCTTATTAATCTTAATTAATCCTAATAAAGTTTATCTTATTTAAATAATAAATAACTGATAAATGTAATTTATTTATATACGTTGTCCACTTTACACTTTTCTACAAAATTTGAATCTCTGCTCCGCGTTCAGTCAGCTGGGCGCCTTCTAGTAGGCATTAATGTCAGCAGCGGACAAAACCAGCTTATAGTCTTTTGGGTAGACAAGCTGACAGAAAAATGTACAGGGTCTTTAAGCTGTCTATGGACCTTGGCTAGCAGACCATTGTGCAGTAGGCATAATGTGAGCACTGACTGGAAAGTGAGTAGCACTGATTTTCGTGGTGCCTGTTAGAATATGGGGTTATACAGTATTACACACAAAGTGAACTATTTATTCTAGTTTATTTTAAAAGCAGAAAAACTAGGCAAGTATAAGGAAAAGTATAAAAGTTTTTCAACGTGATTTAAGGACAGAATAATGGTTGACCAGCAACAGGGTCACGAACTGCCTAGACTCAATGATGTTCATGTGATCTGATCTAATAGCTAAAGAAGTTAATGCTGGTTCTGATAGAAATGTGCCAGAATATATTGGTTCATTCAGTTTCTGGTTCATTGCAACTTACACAGAATGCTGGTGCTCAAGTGGCTAAAGGGTCTATAGGATCATTCCAGCAATGCTGAGGTCTCTGGAGTTTGAATCTCAGCTGTTCTGTTTGTTTATTAGGATTTTAACATAAATTTTGGTCGTAATAATGACAGACCTGATTGCATGTTTTTGGACTATTGAAGAAAACTTGAGTACCTTGAGTAAACCCACACAGACATGGTTAAAACATCAAAACTCAGCATACAAAGGATCCGGACTTACTTATTTGGGAATCGAACCCATTGAATACTGAATACAGCCACCATACTATAAATATCTACAAATGATTGAAAGATGCTTAGATTTATTTTTCAGGCAATGTCCAGATGGTTGTTTATGGACCTCCTTGTCATTCATGCCATGCTTCATATTTTGGGCCCATTTGTAGAACTTCGTACAATGTCAATCTGTCACTGTTGAACTTTGAACCCAGTTCTGCCTCCTAAAAAGTTTTCTGAAAGCACAGACCATGGAATAGCTGTATTAAACGAAATCTGCTTTCTCATTGGCTGATCGATGGTTCGATTGCATGCAGTTTGGCTCAAAGCATCCAATAAAAGATGGTGCTGCCCGTGAAACAAATGGGCAAAGCTAATACAAAGAAGAAAGAAAAATAATCTCATAGAACGTGCTAGCCCCTCGCTGTGCTTGCAGGAGCTGCAGAGTTTCCCGCTTCCTGGCTCTATTAGCATTATGCCCCGATTTCCCCTCCCTGTCCCCCTGTCCCTCCACGCATACCTCACACAGTTGCCATCGTTAGTGGCGAGTGGGGCCTGTCAGACGCTGCTATGCCCGAGCCGGGTTGGGCCGGTTCAGGCCGGGCCCCCTTTGTGCCGAGGATAAGTGGAGGAGGTGTGTATGTGTGTGTCGGGGTGAGGGGGGGGGGGAGTGGGCCATGCCGGCAGGGCCTTGCAGCTGTCGTGAGGGTCGAGGCACGGACGCCTGTGATCAGCCAGCCGTGAAATCTGGACTCAACAGCTCGCCATTCAGAGCCTGACCCTCTCGCACACACTCTCTAACACACAGACACACACACACACACACACACACTCGCTCTGACACTCGCCTCTCTTTGCCGCTAAATCTTCCCCGGGCTTGTGGAGCTTGTCTGGCGCCAGCCATTCGTTGCGCCCTGCCTACCGATAACCCTCGCTTTCCGGGGACTCCCCCATTCCTTGCTATACTTCTGGCCCACACACCTCCTTGCCTAAATGAGTCGAGCTCTTTTGTTTAGATATAGGATATGCAGCCATTAATTCGTTTAATTTAATTCATTCATTTGTTCAGGTATCATTAGGAAATGCTTCAGCCTGGATTCTTGCTACCAATGTGGGGTTGTACAATTGGTTACCAGATTGACACTGAGGTTATCAGCCAAAAAGCATGACTAAACTAAGCTAAACTAATATTTTAAAAATTATTTATTTCTCCCAATCTGGCAACACTGATTGTACCGTAAAGACAAGACTCAATACATGCTTCTGTTTAACCCATCAATACACCTATTGGCATATTTCAAAGAAAAAAGAAACCACTGAAACCCATGATGACATTTAACTAAAACAGTTTTACTTATTGGAATGTGCACTAGCTGTGTGATGTAATGATAAACTCTACCCACCATGCAATAGCATTCATAATACCAGGTTCATGGTACGAAGTATATTACGGGATTCAATATAGGAATATTATGTCATTACTTTCCCTGGTCATCTCATTACTTTACACTAGTTACACACCAGAACTGTTTTATTTATTATTTCTTTAATGTAAAAAATAATTTGCATGTTGCAACCGTAGCAGACAAGTTTGGACTATTTTCTCACACAGAGAAAGGGAAAATCTTAACTGTCGTTTTTGGCTTTAGTGCACGGGCGGTACTAAACTAAAACAATTCTTATAAACATTCTGTGCTGGGACTAAAAGTCTGAGATCAACTAAAACATAACCATTTGAGTAAATTGTTTCATTTTAGGGAAAATACTGCTGTACTTTTAATATTTGTTATGTGCCAACTTTTGCTTGTTGACAGGATCCAAGTGTTTGTCCTGTTTTAGTGACCTTATAGTCCAGATTTTAGTAGATTTCTACCTTTTTAGATTCTAAAAGAAGCTGTACAGGAAAGATTTTCATAGGATGATGATGATGTAAATGCAGCAGTGCTGATGTAAAACGACGCATTCAGACAAATACATGTTTTTGATGGCATATATTAACAGGTAAGAGTAGATCTATGGGTTGTACAAAAGAGTTCATTTCACACTATCACTCTCACATAAAGAGATATTACTGCTTTAATTCACTCTACTCGTTATTTAAAAAGTCATTATTTGTACTTACAGGTCATCAAAGCAGTTTGCCATGAATGACTACACACAAACCTTCTTAAAATAGATCCTTATCAATATCCTTATACAACACCTCCTGTGGGACTTTTCTTTACCTGTAGCCGTACCGCTTATCTCATGCACCGTGACTGTAAATCCAGCATACGGATGGTAAATCTCTCATTAATCTATAGAGTGAAGCGCTAGTGAAGATCGCGGAGGATGTAAATCAGGTGGTTATTATGTCACAATACCATGGAAGTCGAAACGGCTTATTTTACCTGACAGCAAGATATTTTTAGATATCCGATTGCTGAATGCTTGAAAGGTTTTTGTATTTAAATTGACACTTAAATAGGTTGATCAACTGTAGTGACAAGTTAACCTTTTTTTAACATGGTACCCACCTTTTATAATTAAACGTATAGCACAGTGATAGCATATTTTCCAAGCAATTAAGAGTTAAGGGTCTCGCTCAGGAATCTCAGAGTGTCAGTCTGGCAGTGGTGGGTTTAAACCAGTGACTTTTTGAACACTAGCCCAGTACCACCAGATTCCAGTCGCAATTACAACTGCAAGTACAGGCATGATCCTGGACGAGTCCCCAGATTGTTAAGATCAATTCCTGCTGCTATCATCTGCTGTGATTCCTTCTATCTGGTACCAGCAAATAGTTTAAGCATAAACATGTGTTTCTATATTTTGTTACCAGACAAAAGATATCATGATGGATAAAATCAGTAGAATTAGTTAATGAGGAAATATCTTTCATACAAGTTTAACCTGATACATAACCTATTCTGCTTCTTTCATGGGGGTTACTGGTTTAATCTCCACTACCATTCTTCTCTTGGGCCACTCAATAGCTTTTATTTTATTTGTTCACATGTTGTTTTAGAAAAGAGTGATCTCTAAAAACTCAAATGTAAAAACACACCATAGTGTGGAATATCCATGTTTTAATTTTGCTTAATATTTTTTTCATTTACAGTCAATGTGTGCAATATTGTACAGATTCATTTCTGCAAATACATTAAAAAAGTCATTAAAGCTCTTCAGATACCCACTTAACCAATTTGCTTTTAAGAGTACTAAGGCATGAACCTTGGCAACAAGCAAAGACAACAATTCATTTAAAGGCCAGCTAACTAGCAATGACTCACAATGTGGGTTAAATGGAAATAGAAGAGGCACATCCCTTCATGCCCATTTTATCGACGGGGGCCCAAGCACACACTGAGGTAGGGTCAGCCCACCCACACTGTGCAGTCTGCCCATATCCCAGACCCTGTGTCCTCATGATTTGGCACTCAGCTTGGTTTGGACAAGAACCAAAATGGATGTTTCATCCAATGAAGTGTCTTTTGAACTCTGTTAAGTTCTGCCAGTTGAACCTCTTCTTGTCCACCTCAACTTTTGAAGAGTGAGAGAGAGTACTAAGATTCTTGTTTGTAAAATCAACTTTAATTGTGCAGTGCACATCCGTGTTTACTTAGGAAAATTGTGAAAAACTGGAGGAGACTGTTAATGTTAGCGGCAGCCCTGAATCTAGCATTTTCTATAAATCGTGAAACGATGAATCATTTAATGATATTATACATTGTACAACGAGAAATTTGCACATAATTTCCAAATTCCATACTTTTCATGCACGTGTCACATGTCACGAGCACCAAGATGTATGAACATTACATTGACAGTAACAGATGTGTAAGATGATAACTTGTGCTGGAAATCCTGGTATTGGAAATTACATTTAGGCCCTGTCCTGTTTCAGCATAATTGTTGCTCTCTGCCTCGATATTTTTATTAAAATACAATATTTAATAATTAAATATTAACTAGAATAGTTCTGAAACTATCTCCAATAAGCTCACGGTCATCTATCTACATCCATCTGTTGATGTGTGTGCTAAACGACCACTCAAATGTAGATAAATAATGTGTGAAGTCGAAGTTATTCTGTCGTTATTGATTAGCATCCGGTCTAAAAGCACATTTCATTCTTTCAAACACAGCCGGCGACCCTGAGAACTCTCCATATGAATGGAGGCTGGACTCTGTTGGTCTTTAATGCTGTTTATTTACCATCACTGTGCCCTCCTGCCTGCACCGAACAGACTACTTCCTGCCCCGTGGCTGTAAGGAGTCTTGTTTCCGACCCTTAGTGCCCTAACCTGTTTCTCCACCCGGCGCGTTCTTCCCATTTGCCTTTGCTGAAATGCTCCACAGACCCTCACATTTCTGGGAGGTCAAATGAGGTCAAATGGCATGTCAGAATTCAGAGTATTTTCCAGATCTGGATGAGGATAGCATAGGAGTTAATTGAAGTTGTTGTTTTTTTTGGAGTGTTTGTTGTGGGTTGCAGATGACAGCACACGAATCATTCTTTGACACATTTGTTTATATAGTTCTGGTACGGAAGACTTTTTTAAAAATGCTAGCCTGATATGGCACACAAATTACCCCCGTCTGTGCTGCTCCATCTTCTGTGGCATGTAGAAGGAATGGTATAGATCAAGATTTTCCACACAGGATAACCCTCAGGGCTTCCACCAAAGCGTGCAGCAGGGTGTCCGAAAAGCTCCATTGCAAGCGAAAACATGACGCCGCTATCTGGTGTGCGGTCTTGCAAGTTCAACTTCAGTTTACAGACCACTGACGCCTGCTTCAGAAGTGAAGCTTTGGAATTGCTGGCACCCTTTGGACAGAAAATGTGGTTAATTAGCTCATGTTCATACTAAAGAAAAAAGAAAATCCTAAAATGGTGCTATCCACCTAGACAGTTGTCTAAACAGGCAGAACTGGTTGTGCAAGTCAAGTCAACTTTATTTATATAGCGCTTTTTCCAATAGACATTGTCTCAAAGCAACTTTACAAAATACAGGACAAACAGAAATCCCCTGGTAAACAACAAGTAAAAAGTAGCTGAACATAATTCCATCGTCTTTATAAATGTTAATTGTTTGACGCCTGTTCTGTTTCAGTGGTTTCTGGACACCAAGTAGTCTACCGCCACGGCAGTATAACAACCATGCATTTAAAAAGCTTAGCATGATAGTTTACCTGAACTGGTAGCTGGATCATCTCCTCATGTGGCACTTGTACCTTGTGACACATGCATCTAGGGGATCAATTCCTCCCATAAATATGATGTTCTCTTTCACAACGTGTGGCTATTTGACCTCCATGAATGCTTTATATTGAGGTTCATGTACAGAATAGAATTAGATAAAGGTGACAGGTTTGTTGTCGTACTACTTGACAATGGCAATGCATTCCTCTTACTCTACTCTGGCATTATTTTGTATTCTTTATTCTTTTATCACATATTTCTTCCTTTATTAATAAGCCAATATTGCTGTTTAATCCTTATTTGGAAGGTCAATAGGAGATGATCATGCTACCTGGTGAATCTTTAGAGATTCTATATTTAAGATACTAAAATTTAAACATCTTTAAGGCAGTGATCTAGAGACCAGTCGGTCATACCGTAGATTTGAGCCCCATTACCAAGTGCTGGTGCTCTAAGCAAGGCTCTTATCCCTTGATTGCCAAAAAATGGTGTTGGATAATGCTAGAAATGTACATGGTTTATAAGGTTCATGTGCACAAAAATACTAGATCTATCCAAAATGTGAGTTAGTTTGTACTTCTATTCAAATGAACTCACTTCTACTATAAACGTATTGTTTCAAAATGTGCCAACACAGTAGGCAGCAGAGAGTACGCAGCACAGCTTTTTTCCCAAAGCTATCACGATGCTAAATGGGACCTGCACAAACTGATATATTTATTTACAATGTCTCATCTGTTTTGTCCATTTTATTTGCACATAAGCATTTTTGCACAGTGACTTTACTTTCTTTATTACTATTGCGTGTGTGTGTGCACTTTTAAGGAGCAACTTTGAATCTTGTTGTACTATGTATACTGTGTATGCTGTGTACAATGACAATAAATAAATTCTATTTCTAAATAACAGGAATGAGTTAAATGTTTTTTCCCCACTTACTCAGAAACCTCTTTTGATTTTCTTCATCCAGCTCAAATATAACAGTCCAGAAATTCTGGATAAGATCATCGGATGCTGAACAGTTTACATAAGTGGCATGCTGAGAGAGAAACAACAACAACAACAACAACAACAACTCATTTTGTGTCTTGTAATATCACACACCAAACCAGATTAAAGCATCAACACTCTGTATCTCGTGGAAATCCTTCCTTTTGTATTCTCCCTTTCTGTAGAGTAAATCCTTCATCTCTTCGGGTTGGTACATCTTCCAGAAGCTAAAGAATCATCCTTGAACTGATTCTCCACAGACTTGTTGTAAACATAATCAACATACAAGTCCACATATTTCTGCCTGTGAAATAACAGCATTAACATGCTGTGAGGGTTTATCTGTACCCTGCTCTGTACTGTGGCGACCTGTTCAGGTGTTTAGTGTATTCACCCAGTGTGTGTTCCATCATGACTGAATTAAGCGATTATAAAACCAGATTGTAGGTGGAGAATCTTATAGATCATTGTAAATGTATATGTGTTTGAACAATATATATAATATTATTTTTATTATAATAATAGTGTTTTAATGTTCAAATATTTAAGTTAATCATTAAATACTTAAGAAATAAATACTCTAAATAATTTGGAGGCGTTTTTCTTCAACGTGAGGGCTGTGTTTCAATCCGCTAAAAGTTTTCTACTAGCGGACATTGAGTGTGTGGATTATGTGCCCTACATAGGGCACCTGTATAGACTATTAAGTGTGATTTATAACGGGTCCTTTGACAGGTTTTCCCGAAGCTGCCTGAAGAAAAGCCAATGACATGCATTTTAAAAGGTTCATAATTCATTTAATTTGCACATTAACACATAATTTTTATTGTTTATTTATTTTACTTTCACATTATTTAAGTTTGACAGTTCATTGCTTGGTGTTTGTATAGTGTTTGTTAGTTTCGTTAAGACACCAGAAACTAATGTAACCTGCCTGTGTTTGTTCAATTAAAACGTTTTATAAAGTTAAATGTTAATTAAATGGAAATTTTAGTTTGATTTTAGAGTAGAAATGTGTTTGTTGGTTAGCTAGCACCTAGCCAGCTTCATCAGTTTAGCATTAGTTACCTAACCGCTAAAAAACGAACTTAAAATACAATCAGCGACTTATATTAATGTCCAAATAAATACATTTATATCTTAAAAAAATAACAACATAAACGTTTTCCTTATTTTTGTTTTTATTAATGTATTTTTGATCAATTTCCCCACTTAACATTTACTGTTATAATAGATCTGTTTTTTATTTTAAATTACAAAAAGCGTTATAATTACTCCATTAAATCTTTCATATTTTTGATGCTTTTGTGCTTCACACTGAACATTTATGATGCTGTTCAGTCTTTTTGTGGCTGTGCGCTGCCATGCTGCTCTAATGTCACGTGACTATCCGGAGCAGACGATGACGTCACGCGAGAACCACGTGATGTAGAGGGTTCTCTCAGGTATAAATACAAGTGCACGCTCGTTCATCATCAGACACAGGAGAGAGAGCATCTTTTTTAATCTACAGTCTAAGGACTTTTGATTCAAGTGCAGCATTTGAGATTTTCTCTCAGTTTGATTGGTTGAAAGAAACATGGGCTGGAAAACTAAAGCGCTGCTGGCAGCTGCTGCTTGTGCAGGATTAGCTGCAGTTTATTATGTTCTTCCACCTTTAGTCAGTAAAAAGAAGAAGAAATCTTTAAAGCTGGATGACGATGTTTCTGAAGAGACAACAAGTGAATGTAAGGAGGACACAGAAGGAAACATCTCTATCACCATCAACAAGGAGGCATCAAGTGGATCTAAGAGCACTATGGAGGAGATGGTCAGTCTGTCTAAGGACACCATAGAGGAAAACGAGTGTGATGACCCCCTAGAGGAGATGTCCAGTCTGTCTAAGAACAAAGCGGAAAAGAACCAGTCTGATGACCTCCCAGAGGAGATGTCCAGTCTGTTTAAGGACACCACAGGGGAGAACAAGTCAGTTGTACCTTCCGAGGAGATGTCCAGTCTGTCGAAGGACACCACGGAGGAGTACAAGTGTGATGACACCCCAGAGGAGATGTCCAGTCTGTTGAAGGACACCACGGAGGAGAACCAGTCTGATGACCCCCCAGAGGAGATGTCCAGTCTGTCGAAGGACACCACGGAGGAGAACCAGTCTGATGACCCCCCAGAGGAGATGTCCAGTCTGTCGAAGGACACCACGGAGG
>JAOTRQ010000003.1:1639319-1653133 GCA_028565875.1 Hoplisoma paleatum | reverse complement strand
GGCGGTTGGCAATAATCTGAGGGTGTGCATTACCGCCACTTATTGGTATGGAGTGTCACGTCTTCCTTTGTGACGCCGTTCAAATTAAAAGTCCCAGAACATGTAGTTATAGATATGTATGTTATTCTGAAGCATACCTGGATGTGCTTTATCTCAGATTTATGTATATATACGGATGTGCTCAGTTATGATTGAGGTATATTAGTGAATGTTTTCTAATCTGAGGTAGGAATTTGATAGCTATGTTAAAGCTCATAAGCTATGATGTTCTATTTTTTAGAGCAGAAATCATATAATGAATGCAATTTTCCAAATGGATCTGTTTCCTCTTTTTTCCTTTTTAAAATTTGACCCCTGGACCGGTTTTCTGTGCCGAGTCAGAGTGGGGGTCTGATTGGTGTGGGCTAACTGTCAATCTAGTTGGCTTTTACCTCAATTGGTTTCCATCAGAACCTCTTTGAACCTTTACTCCTCGGCTGTGATGCTAGCTGATTACCTTCCTTTAGCTATGTAAATCACTCCCACAAGCTCCACACCGTCACAATGGATCTTTTTAGCTGGGCGGCTTCTGAGCCTGCAAAAGGGATTATGACTGTTTTAAAAAAGCCAGTCATCTCAAATCAGGCCCATTATAGTGCGCTTTGAGTTGTGCGGCCTCGTGTTTGTTCCATTCTAGAGGCCATTTCAGGCCCCATGTGTGGGTCTCGGGCGGGGGGGATGAACATCTGCTTGACATCCGTGAGCATATTTAATGATATTATAACATCATGATAAAAATGACAGGTCATTCACACTGTCCTCCTCAAGCCAAGCACAGATGTGTCAAAGAGTCAGTAAAGGGAGGATAAGAGGAGAGATCTAAGAAAACCGAGAGCATTGGAAAAGTTGCTGTTTTTTTACTGTTTTGGGGAAGCCCTGTGAAGTTGACATTTAAATATTTGCAATACTTGTTCTCTTCCCAAAAATATTGTAGGTGTCATGCTGGCACAAGCAAAAGTAATTAGTTTTCTTGCAGAGACAGGCTTCCAGATGCTGAAATGCACAGAATGATAAAATCCATCCTAGATTTGAAAACTCCCAGATCAAATCTCACCCAGAAACCATTGCAAAATCTGTAGAAACACTAAAATAATACACAGATCAGGTAAAACAAAATGACCACTGATCATTGAAGTGATTAACACTGTTCCCAGGTTGCAGTGGTCAGTTTCTATCAAATGTGGTTCAAGTAAAGAACAGGTGGACATTAGCAGCAGGGTCATGGGTGGCAAGGTTCACTGATGCACATAGGGTGGGAAAGCTGACCTGTGTGGTCTGATCCAATTGATGAGTTATCGTAACTCAAATTGGTAGTAATGTTTTTGATAGAAATATTTTGTGCAAGAAGAAGTGGTTATGGAGTATAATTTGCAGCTGAGATTTATCTTTTGTGGATTATTACGAACCAAACTTTTTGATATCCAATTCTTTACCAAAACACATTGAGGAGCCCTATTTAGAAAGGGGAAAAACATGTAAGCTCCAATGAGAAAAGGCACATACTGTTACATCTAGGGACTGAACCCAACACCATCAATTACAGTGCTACCCACATGTGATTGTAATGATGGTTTGGTAACAGCATTAAGGGACAGGCTGTGTAAATCTGATTAAACAATTTCCATCTACAGTGCAAGATATCAATAAACAATTTAAGTGTGCAAATGCCTAAGGTGGAAGGTTCAACCTAAATGCCTGTGATTTTCCATCCCACAGACAGAACTGGACCAATAACCACCACTCATCAGTAGTTAATGTGACCTAACGGGGAACAAATTACGTTTTTATAAAACAATACAGAATTACTAGCACAAATGTCATATATGTTTATCTGAAGATTTTTTGTTCTTATTATATTTAACTTGAGGCAAATGCTACACCGTTTTTTAATTAGACACTATTGGAAAAGTGCTTCCATCTCCAGCCAAAAACATCTTAACTTGTGATCAGTAAAAGCAACCTTCCAACTTGCAGCACACACACCCACACAAAGAAGCCAGCCCTATAAAAAGGAGAGGGATCCTTACGCAGCAAACGAGCTTGATCCTTGACTACACAATGCTCGATTCAAAGCAACACGGGCACAACACCGCAGCCAACACTGGTCTCTAAATAATCATCCCGGTTGGGCCCCACACTTTGGCGCGTTCCAGGAAAGAGATGAAAAGGGTGTGAGGGCCCATGTGAGCGCGGTACACAGAAGGAGCCAGGCGGTCATGGCAGCACGGCCCGTCTTTAACGAGCGCTGGCTGATTGAAAGCTCCAATTGTGGCCCGCGCCTCGGCATGCTGCTTCGCCTGCACATTCATCCTCACTTCCTGGGGCTTTTGTGCCTCAGTGAAGCTTGGAGGGGGCACTGGGGGACACAGGGAGGGTGGAAGAGGGGGCACCCGACCCGGAACATTGGCACGACACGGTGGGCCCCTACAGGAGTGCCTCTACCATCTGCCGCGGTAATTCAGCCGTCCGCATGCCAGAGGAGCCACGCGGCCTGCTTACGCAACGTGGCTCGCCCCAGGCCACAGTAGAACAAAGCCTAGAAACAAACACCGTGAGCCAGCCTGGAATTTCTCCTTTACTGGGCCCACTTTCTTTTCAGAAGCTCTCCAAGGACTGGCCAACCCCCTCTTTTGCCCTCTACTCGCATCAACTCAGATCCTCGGTCCATAAGGCGTTTAAAGCTGCCATCCAGTAATCCTTTAGTCTTTGGCTTTCTTTTCTGAAAGACAAATCTTACAGAATAGGCACAGAGTAAGGGTACAGCACACCACAGTGTTTCCTCGAAGACCCATAATGCATGGCACTGGGTTTGTTCAAAAAAATAGAGAGCTGTCATGCATTGGTTGTTTGAAATTCGACATCACTAACAAATTTACATTCTGAGAACCTTCCCAGATGTTCTATTTTGGTTGTGGGGATGTTATTTTGTCCAACTTTCATGTTGCTTTAAGTTATTAAAACATTCATAGAATGTTACCTCATTGACAATTATAAGAATGGTGTCTTCAAATATTCTAAGAACATTTAAACGTATTTTTTCCATTCTATTTTGGATGGTCTATTTGCAAGAACCAATCTAGTTAGCTGCCTAGGTAGACAAGGCAGCAAGTCAGCTTCCTGTGTTTTGGAACACACCCCCTGAGAACCCGCCTGCATCTGCTCGAGTGCAGGAGAACCCGGTCTGAGGAAACTGACTCAGTGTTTTTACTTTTTAGATGACATTCTTTCTGGATGACTGTTTAGAACTGTTATGTTAAGCTTGCTATTGTAGACACTTGCTAGACCACAGGAATGCTGCCCTTTGCTTTGTGAACAACCTTAAATCAAAAAAGTTAGGACTGTAGGGAAAATTCTAATAAAATAAAATTGCAGTGTTCCTTACATTAACTTTGAACTTTGTATGACTGCACAGGGTTTAAAACTGACACATTTCACATATGACAGGTTTTTATGTTTCTGTTCTGTGTTTTTTTGCTCAATATCATTTTGTTTATTAATAAATATAAATTCCTGCATTAGACTCCTGAACATTCTTGCTTCGAGGTGACAGTGCTACTCACTTAGCCAGTGTACCCATCATTTTTTTAATCAATGATGTGAACCAAATAAAACAATCTTTTGATTGTAATCTGGGTTTGGTACAAAAGTCTTTGATGAGTGAAGATCACATGTTTTCCAGTTTGTCATCAAATGCATGAGATGATTATTAAACTTTTAAAACATGTAACTAAACAATGTGCACATGTCTTCTAAAACAGTGCCATTTCACCCTTTATATAATTCCTCCATCCATTTTACTGAAACATGTCGAGAAACAGCATCTTCTCTGGGCTCTGATGCATCAAAGATGAGCTATCATATGGAGGAAAATGTAAGTAGGTTTCTCACATTTTAAATTGGATTCTTTTATTATAAGATATTTGCTTGATTTTAGTATGAACACATGATGCTACTGAGATCATGATGACAATGTGTGAACCTGGCAGTCTCTGTACATATTTTAAATACTGAACTTCAAATATGCTATGTGCAGGTTCTGGCCCATTCCAGCCTTCTGGCTACCCCTGATCATTACATTACAATTCTCATATGATTTGACATTTGGGAAAATTAATTGGTAATGTTGGCTGTTACAAGTAGTGTTAAAAACATTTTCTTTCTTTTTTGCATTGGCCTTGGAGGTGCTGAATTATGAGTTTGATCATGTACTGCTGCTTACAAACCTGCACGGGACTATACAAGAATTACTATTGTATGTATTTATTACTTATTATTATTATTACTTTTTTTAAGTAAGTCATCTTAAAATCTACACACGAAGAGTGCTTGCACTGCAATTGAAGTTTTCACTAAGTCTTATCTTATTTGTGCCACCCGGCAAGCTCCACTCTTGGGCCACTGAGCAAGGCTATTAGTCGCTTTGTATAAAGGTTTCTCATAAATGCTGCAAATGTACTTGTTGTTGTTAGTTCCTTTCATCCCTGGTGGGACATTGGGCAGCTTTCATGTTTCATAGTCAGGTAACCAGTCCACGTCCCTAGTTAGCCAGCAATTTTGAGATTTGAACCAGGGAGTTCAAACTCACAATGCTGGAAAATCCCATTACCCCAACTGGGGACCAGCCTTGGTGTGCTCGTGGATTAGCACACCAGTTGCACACCAGGATTGCTTAATTTGTTTAGGGCTTTGCTACATTGAAATGCGTCTCTCATGTACTTTGTATACTGTCTGGGTCATGTGGAATAAATATGTAACATTTTAATTCGCTACAAAATGGCCTAAAACTTTACGAGCGCCATGGTTTAAATTCTTTGATGGTAGAGAACTAGTACCAAGGCACCTTCAGTTCAGACTTAATGGCTACGCTGGTATTTTTGAGGTGTTCGATTACGAGTTTGATTACGTGACAGAACAGTAAAGAGAACCACATGGCCCATGGTGCTGCAGTCAATTACCCTGCATGGGGTCACCGCATAGAAGTCAACTCAACCAGTCCTGCTGTATCGCATGGCTACCCTGTTCATTTCCATGTCTGGAGCTCCAAAGTCTATGTTAAAAATGTAGCTTGTCGTGAAAGAACCTGAAGCGCATGTCGAGTAAAGATTTCGTTCTACCTTCTACCTAAGAGATGAACACCTTGTGGGTCTCTTCATTTATCTTTATACATATTACAGAGGCTAATCCAAACATACCCATGACCACTTGGTATGTTCTGCACAGTATTTTGAAGTATTTGATTTTTTTTATTAGTTAATTATGAATAAATATAGTTGTCTAAATCTACTCAAGCAAAAAAAACTGAGTAGACATTACAGTAAATAACTAAATATAAATGTCACTACTTGTTTTTACTTAAAATAGAATAGAAAACATGTTCATGCAACATTTAATGTAATGTGTGATTTAATACAGACCACCCGAACTAAACTGTATGACCACAACTGGTGGCTTGCAACACCCCTGGGGTTTTTACAGGGGGGTCACCACAGGTTTTTCAAATATTTTATGTTATTGTAAGCATTTAATTTACTAAGTATTATTTTTAACACAATTAATTGAACAATCATTTTGTTTAGTTAAAAATCGCTGCTTTCTGGCAACCCAATTCACTGCAGCATTCACTCCACATAAGCAAATTACATTTCTTAGTATAAAACACTTTAGAAGAAGTAAAAATACTTGTAAAATCTACTTTAAAGTGCAAGTGCACAAAAAAACTTCTCATTTAGTTTGAAACAAGTTACTTTTCTCCTCGGCTCAATGCACAACTAAGAACTCCGTAACACACCTAACCATAGGAAAAGAAGTACAGGATAGGCCGCTTGGTGTGGCTTTGTTGACTAAAGACACATGAACAATCTTATCAAGTCACTAGATTTCACCCACACACTCCTGCTAAACCTCCTAATGGCAAAATATGTAACCGATTTATCTTGTGTATTGTCGGCAGTTTTTTTAATCTGATACTTGCTCTCCAAAGCATTCAGTGAAAGTAAAAGTGGAACATAACGAACTGACCAATTTCTGAGAAATGTGCTTATGTATCACAGAGCGTGGGAAGGTGGGAGACTAATTAAAAATGACCTGCTCAATTATTCCTCAACACATGGAACAGCGCAACCCATAAATTCCCAGTTTACCAGCTTTGGCTGTGGCATCCTCGTCCTGGCATAAATGGCACCAGGAAGACCATGTTGATCAAAATAACTTTTTTGCTTTGTTGATTTTTTGATTTACTGCCATGGTCATGAAGGGAGAGGAAGTGCATGTTTCCCAAAGGTGTGTCTTGGGTCATTTTTAAACGTATATCAGATAATGAATGCTCAGTGTATTTTAGCTACTGGAGACATTCTATTTTAAATAATCTTTCTGTTGGGAGTTAAACGCCACTCAACACTAAGATAAACAAACCTGTTTGCTTTATTGAGTCATTCCTAGGCATCTTTTTACAGGTGTATTTTACTCTCAACTGCTCAACTCTCATTTTCTTCTATTGTTTGACTAGTACATGCGTATAAATACACTAATGTTGTACCCATACTTTGCTACGGTGCATAAGTTGATAGAAATGTGTAAGGTTATTTCACACAAGTTGAAAAAGAATTATTTGTAGTGAGTGAGGACTTTGGAGTTTATAAGTGAAAGAATTAGTAATGAGTCAGTGAGTGAAGGCTTTGGCATTTATATTTATATGTAGAAGTAACATACAATGTATTATTGCATGATTGACACATAATAGCCAACATTACCGGCTGCTTTTGATATCCCATTCTGACTAGGTATGTGACTACTAACATTTTTTGTGTGACCCGTACAAGATGTTGCATTCAATCTTCATATCAAAAGAACCATCCAATGTAGGAAAGTCTGTTTTCCCAAGGATATAATACAGAATGATGGTGCCAAGTTTCAACATTGTAGGTAGTTTGAAAGTGTAAGAATTAGTAATTGGTGAGTAGGTCACACGAGTGAGAGCTTTGGCGCTTATATAAATATTTAATTAAATCATTGAATCTTCTATTTATTCTGTCAAAAACATATTTTCCAATACAGTGCACATATTTAAAAGAGGGTTATTATCAGGCATTTATAATAGTCACTCTAAATAGGTCATTTTGACATTGTTAAATCAGAGATTTAAACTCCATCAAAGTCAGAAGGTTTTAGATTAAATTCCCATATTGGTATGTTGTTTTCTGTGTGTAGTTTGCATGTTCTTTGACAGATCTGTATGGGATTTCTCCAAGGGTTAAAATTATATCTTTTGTTAACACTAATACACACTTGGATCAAGTGTTTATTCATTTGTGAATGTTTTAGAAGCTGAGCAAACACCGAGCAATAAAGCAAGAAAGGTTTTGCATGCTAACCTTGTTCTGTTTCTAGATTTACTAGAATTTCTTTTTCTAATCCTTCTATTTCTAAAAGGTTTATAGTAATCTAAACAGACCAGCAATGTAAGTGAAAAAGTTTTAAATTTTTTTAAAATATAATTAGCTAAATGTTTTTGTTTGTCTTGTTCTAAATACAACGGTTGCCATACTGTTGCTTAGTTCTTTCAACCTGAGGTCCAACAAAGTGTCAGTGCTAATCAAGCCCCATCAAGAACCTAAAAAAATCAGAATGAATCAATCACAGACGAAGCCAAAACATAAGGATGTCATAATCAACTGTTTGGGATCCTGTTACAAAGCAGGAATGCGCTGGTGAGCCTAGCAATAGCAAACATCCTGACAGAGCCCAGAAGACCACAGTAATTGATGACTGAAGGATACTTTCACATACCAAAAAAAACCCCTAAACAAATCAGGAGCGCCACTGGGTTTTGGAGATCGCTGGAATAAAAGGAATACCTACCAGAATATTAAAACGACAATCAAAAAAGACACCAGTCTGTTTGGAAAAAATATATAAATATACTTCATTGGTATTGTAGTGATTCTGTTTTTGATGTAGACGTACTTCCACTGAAGTACTTATGGTTGTGTACAGCTTGAAATAACTGCCTGAGGGACATTGCAATGATAGCATCAGTGTGATTTTTTTCCATATCATGACACTGGATACCTTAAATAGCAAAACCTGCCATTTTAAGAAGTTTATGGGTTGTAGGTTTCTGACAGCTACTAAGAAAGGATTAAACCTGTATTTTGATGGTCAATTTGAGTAAATTAAGACTAATCTACTAAAAAAATATGTTCTGGAATTTCTTCCTATAATTAAGAGTTAGATATCTTGCTCAAGGGCACTTCAGTTATAACCTGTTTACTCTGAACCCTCCGATCACAAGCCCAGTTCTCTAACCACCAGGCCATGCTTGGTACCCAGCTGATCGTTTCTGACAGAGGAGTTCAGACTTTTGATACCGGAACTTGAGTAAAACATAAATACTTAAAATAAATGTGAACTAGGTTTAACATTTGATTAAATTATCCTGGTAGGAGCTCCTTACAGTATCAAGATTGCCCTGTTTTGCTTACTAATCCAGTTAGCAGATTGTTGTTCTATTTTATATAAACATAAAATGTCGTATAATGTAAACCAAACTATGATGAATGAACTATATTTGATAGACTTCAAAGACAAGAAAAATATGACTGACATTTTTGTGTTTCCACGACGTGTCTTCCGTGGATTAACATACAGAAACCTTTCCGGTCTGGTAAATGCCACGAACTGAAGAAATCATAGCTCAGGCTCTCACTTGCTTGACCTTTGTCGGCTCGGCGGGTGCATTGTTCGTTAATGGATGGTTAAAGAGTCGCACCCTCATCTCTGTGTGGTTACCTGATCCCTCCCGGCACACAGTTTGTGTTCACATGAGACTGCTCATACCAAAGTACACCTACGCGATAGACTCCCTTTTCATTGTGTGCAAGTGTGTGTGCTCATACAGTATGTGTGTGTGTAGGTGTGGGAAGATGAAATTTCATAAAGCACTTTGATGATAAACCACTTATTTTATGTGATCCCACATGGATTTGTTACATGAAGTGACACTGGGGTCCTGTAGCATTGCTCAAATACGTTTACATGTGAGCCACAAAGTGCATATAATGGTTTGGGAAAAAATAATCACCCCCTAAATTATTATTCTTTTCACAGAATTATATATTTTTTTGCCTGATTGCCTCATTTTTTAAAATTGGTTTGAGTAAAATCAACTCCTGAACAGGTCACAATTCTGTATCTTCAATGAACCTAACTGCATGTCTTTGGACTGTAGGAGGAAACTGGCAAACTAGGAAGAAACCCACACAGACATAGAAAGAACATGCAAACTACACACAAAAAGCCCCGGATTGTTTTACCTGGGACTGAAACATGGGACTTCTTTCTGTAAGGCAACTGTGCTAACCACTAAGCCACCACATTCAAAGTTTTGAAAACATGTCAACACCCCTCCCCCTAAAAAAACATGAATTAATATAAAACAAAAGACATAAACAAAAATAAAGCACCCAAGCTTTAACCAAATCAATGAATTTATCGAAGCTCTAACAGACGTGCCGCAAATGCTTAATAGAAAGCAGACCGGCTCTAACACAGGTCTCAAATCATGCACTTGCACACTTCAAACACTATGTTTAGTTTCCAGTGTGTTCACACTAACAAGCAATGCAAAAAAAGCTAAAGAAAATCTCTAAACGGACTCCATTGTGCACTACATTTCAGTGCGCTCACATAAGTGTGATTTGAGACACGGATACAAAGCCGCTTTGCAACACAAAGTTCACACTGCATAACTGAACAAATATGCCACGCGTTGAAGTCGAAATGACTGAAAACGTGCGTAACTGGATTAGCATGTTGTCTGAAAAAAATGACTACATTAAAGTCAACTGTTATCTAATGTTATCAGTTTTTAAACAATTAGTAAAAGTTGAGAGTGGGCGGATTAGCATTTTAGAACAAAGTAGTTTTACGAATTTCTTACTTACCAAACGAGAACATGACTGATCATTTAAGTAAAATGTTTATCTTTATGCGGACATTGTAAACAACTCATCAGTATTCAGAACTAAAAAAAGCTTCAATAAATTAAAACACTGAATATGAAAAAAGAGAAAATCTTACTGTGTAAAAATTCTTCTCAGCACCTTCGACACAACAAAACTCCTGATTGGCTCGTCCAGCTTCAACAGACCACTTAGGATGTGGCAAGGCTTTACAAGGACATATTTTGACTGAATAGTAATTAATAATATTATGAAGATGGTACTTAATGATCCTCAAACATAAGTGCAAAACACTCTATTTACGTAATGCAAAAAATGCAATTTTTTTTAAACTTTAATCAAATTGTTTTTGCCAAAGCAAATTGTCTATGCTTTTTGGGGAAAAGTGTATAAGTGAAATAAAAAATATGTTTCTAATCGTTTAAACTTTGTCTAATCGTGTTTCTGTGTGTTTTTCTCTGTCCATTGTGCAATTTTTGTCATTTTCACATTTCACAGCAGTGTATTTGTTCTTCTGCACTATGACTGTCATTCAGCTCCTTTTTTACCATCTCTTGTCAGATCTTAACATCGGAAGGATGAACCCCGCTTTGTGCCTGCGTACAGGCCCTCACACGAGCACGGGGCCACACGGCTGGCCCCTATGAGCCCCTGCAGTGGCACATGGAAGCTGAGAGACACTCCACATCTCAGATCGCATGGTATGGAAGGTAACCTGAGCCTGGCGATGAGAAACGAGATGAGGGAACTCTCACTAGGAACAGGATGCAGCATTGTAATACATACATCCCATACATTCCTGCCCCTATGCCTGGGTGCTAACAGTGCAGATAACACACCATGCATGAGTGATTGCCCATGAAAGCAATGTTTTTAGTCAGTCATGACCTTTCCACCAGACATGCTCTGCTCCCTTTTTAATGTGTTTATATAGTTGATTGGAATGTTTTAAGGGACAGTTTCCATAGACCCATGCTTTCTTACTTCACATGTGGGGTGGTGGGTAGCCTCGCATTTGAATCCCAACTCCACTCTTGGACTTTTCAGCAAGACCCTCATCCTTTTAGGCTCTAGGTATGCCATACAATAGCTAACCCTACGCTTTGAACCCTGTTCCCAAACAAGCTTAGATGCTTAGATACGCCCAAAAAGTTTTTTTGTCATACGTAAACACAGCAAGAATACATTTTCTCCTCAAAGTTGATGTTAGAAGTTAATGCACCAGGCTATTATAAATTGTGTTATTTCTTTCTTTTGCATATTTTATGTTTATTCTATTGTTACTGATGTCTCATTGAGAGCTTTTGTTGTACATCTAATATTTAATATTTTTTCTTATCCTAGGTTACTGGTCAAAGATAAGGATTCAAACATGATTGACAAGGGCCAAATTGTAAGAGCTAGCATCTCCAAAACTGTAGATCTTATGCATGCATTGGTGTATTTATTATTTGTAGGATTCTTCAACAGGTGAATGTGATCCTAAATTTAAAAAGTGGAACATTCTACACAAGGCTGGTCTCCTTGTGTGGTGAAAAGCAGACATTACATAGTCTACTCAGACATTTATTTACTGGAGAACACACAAAAAAACTTTATCAGGTTCTATGAAGGTGCTTACTACACCCCCTTGGAATTCGAACAAGATTTGACCTAACTTGTACATGGTAATTTAAGTCGACTTCAGGCAGAGTGAGATATAGCTATAGATGTTGAAATTTGTTATTGTGACATTTTTACGATTATGTTCTTTAAAAATTTTGGTCTAGTATGTTAACATCCTTGGCATATAATACTTAATGTTAAGTGAACAGGAAGAAAGTGCGGCATCTGTATTTAATCTTGACACAATACACACCTAAACTGTAGATTTAATCTTATTTGTAAAGCCATAAGAATAACTTGGATTTTTGTATGATGTGTTTTGAAATGGGCAAGTCAAGACTGCTTCATTCTACACTTCTCATGCAGATGAAAGATGTTTCTGGTTTATCCAGATAGTATTTTGTACGGGCAGTGGGCTCTTAGACTAGATGGATTGCCTTATTTTATTACTTCTTGTTCATAGTGGGTGTTTTAAAGTAGATATCGTATGTATTGTTTTAAACAAGTTAGAAGGTTTATGAGCTCTACAAAACAAGTCCATGAAGTTCTTTGCACAAAATCGCACTTTTTTGGTTTTGAGAATTTGGTTTTGAGTTAAGTCACTTCTGTGCTAATAAGCTGTGGTTAATCATGTTGTTAAGCTAACGTTAGATAACTTTTAATAAATGTGAAAATGTCAGAAAAATGTCAGAGTTTTTGCACATGCATTATTCAGAAAGAAATAAAAACAATCTATTGTCTGTGTGCTGCATTTGAAATTCAGAAAGGAGAAAACGACTGCATGGCAAACATGAACAAGCTACTTATGTTTATTTTTACTTTAAATATTTTTACTGATTTACAGAAGACAGATGGATAACCCAAGTGAAAACACGCAAGAATACAAAAAGTGAGTTTTGCATATTTCTCCTTTAAAGTAACTGCAAAGAAAACTGCAAAATGAATGTCTAAATCGGTGATGGAAATGAGATTGCAATAGCAATTTCTTTTTTTCTTTTGCTTATTAAGATTTTAAAGTCAAATTGAAAGTGTCACATCCTGTATTAATGTCTGTTAGACTAAAAAACAAGAACAGCAAAGGCCAACACACAACTTTGGTACATTTCTGCTTACTTTGTGAAAGTAGACATGAGGACACATGAAAATGCTTGTTTTTTTTTTCTATTTACACTCTGTTGTATAAAAGAAGTAGCATTATGGTCACCTGATCTTATTTACTGGGTGGGCCCTTATGTACTAATTTACCATCATAACATATAAAGATCTAAAAGCTGGAGTGTTTGTTGTTTGCAAAACCCCCACACTATGATGAGAACTGTTTGTGCTTGCTGTGGTCAGAGACTCCAGCGGTCCCTTCAAAACAAGAACATAGATTGAGGTTAAATGCTCGTGTTGTTCTTAAATGTCAATTACATCCTAAATTCCTACATACATTTATGCTATATCAAAATGTGTGGCATCGTTTCAAACAAAGTAAATAATAAAAATCTAAACAAATAGCAATCATGGTTGTTCAGCTCGATTACCTCCAATAATTGAAAAATGCAGAGAGGTAGCTCAGCGTTTCCACACACATCTCATGATAATCAGAGAAGAATCATTAGACCCGCTCAGCGCTCGCCCCGTAATGGCTTGAGAATAAGTCGGGACATGAATGGATACCATTGTGAGAGCTTTGATGGAAGGGCTGATATTTAGGTCCAGATGAAGCTGCGGTCTGTGTGAAACAGGAAACAGAATCCTAACCTCCTGACCTGTGACCCCAGTTTGATGAACTTCTAACACATGTGGCAAGACGACGGAGGTTTCGAGGGTTATTTTGTCCCAAATATTCCCTCTTGAAGACCCTCCACATTCCTCAGAGGCCTACTTGAAAACAAACCCAATTCTGATAAACTCATTCATTGAAGCACGTAAGTTTACATGTATAGATTTACAATAGTATGGGAGGAGATTGGGCGGGTATACACATCACTTAAATGCTAATATGCTATGAGGCCGAAAAGATGTGGACACTTGAACGTGCCATTTTTCTGGCTTCAACGGGCTTGGTTTAAGATTGTCAAGTGTATTGGTGGAAATTATTGTCCTTTAATTCAAAGAGGCATTGGTGAAGTCCAGCATTATGATTAACAAGAAAAGAAAACTAAGGTAATTAGTCAGAGGTCAAGGCACTGGAGTTCCTTCTAACCTGCACATACAAGGAATATA
>JAOTRQ010000003.1:1610929-1623145 GCA_028565875.1 Hoplisoma paleatum | reverse complement strand
ATATACATATAGGTGACCACTAACCAA
This sequence comes from Hoplisoma paleatum, assembly GCA_028565875.1. Lineage (NCBI taxonomy): Eukaryota > Metazoa > Chordata > Actinopteri > Siluriformes > Callichthyidae > Hoplisoma > Hoplisoma paleatum. The sequence goes on along the minus strand of JAOTRQ010000003.1, from coordinate 1,623,118 downwards.
TAAGCCACCATGCTATCCATTAATGCTATCATTATAATTTAGTTCTACTAGTAGTCGTGTTAATACCGCCATTATAATTCGAATCAATCATTGTTATAGTAGTTATAGTGCTTTTGCATGAATAATTATTCTATAATAATATTATTAAATAATGATTTTATACTTATTTTACATAATAGAAATATGCAATAAAATAAATTATTATGATTAATAACACAAACATTTATTATTATGATTTGTAGTTGACATTGTAGTAGTTGTATTTTTACATTAATACAAATAAGAAGAAATATAATTGTTGTTTTTGTTATTATTATTTTTTTGTAATATTTAAGGTATTAAGTAATTTTGCCATAAAATTACCTTTTGCCTCTTTGATTGATATATTTTCAATGAGCTAAATAAAGGTGAAAAAGATCATTGATCAGTTTTGGCGTCAGACACAAAATATTGAGACCCCATGCTGATTGAGAAGATTCTTCTTTTTAGCTGAATCAGCAGGTCAGGAACTTCATCAATGGGAGTTAAAGTGAAGGAGCAACCCCACAACACCATCATCAACCTCTTTAGGAGGAACAAAAAAACCTTGGCATGTTTATTTAGTCCGATGTAAAAAATAAATTACAGCAAAACATTTATGTCATTGTTATTTCTTCAGTGATGTGAATTAATGGATATCAAATCATTAATTAGCATTAAATGTTGAGTCCATCCATCTTGTATTAATGTGTCTTACTGAATGTGCAAAATAAAAGTTAATACATTTATTAATGCATTCATTTTTCAAAACTAATGCAAATCTTCTGCAGTAACCTACCTGTCAGGCCAGGAATGATGAGACCGCAAAAGACACAAAAGGTTGCTTGGCCAGAGCATGTAGTGACCATTTGTCTTGGTTCTGCCATTAAAGCTCGGGGTCGCAGTCACAGGGAATGGGGTCAGGTAGAATGCACTTTTGATATGGTGATACATTTTGTGAAATCCTGCCAGTGAGAGACATGCTGGGGTTGTGGGAAGATTTGGCCTCTTTTGTGGTGTGCCTCTCCAGGCCCTTGCATTGTGTCCCTCTACCCTTCGGAAGGGAAATGGGCCCTTTAATCATGGGGTTAACCCGACAGGGGCATTACCGGGGCCGAGTGTGTGTGTGTGTGTGGGGGGGGGGGTATATAGGGGGTCTCAGGCCTCTTCTGAATACTGACCACATAGGGCCCCTCTTTGGGCTTCTTGACTCTGGGGATGAACCTTGTTCAAAGACCAGTGTGTACATTTGAAGGACAATCTTAAGTATTTTGTCTTGAACATGGAAGCTTTTCAAACTATAAAATATTTTTAAATTGATTATTTAAAGTTGAATTTTACATTTAATTGAAATATGAAGCTAATTTACATTTCATTGTTTTTATGTTGTAGTAATAAATTCAGGCATTTTAAACATCTATGACAAATACAGGATAAAAAAAACAATTGTTCTGTTTCATTCATGCGATCACTCTCATTTATCCCATTATAGGACAGTCCATTTGTCTTCGGTTGTCTAACCGTGAATCCCTGATTGGTCAAGAAAGATATTTTGCTCCAGTCTGACACTGTGCGTACCCCTTAGGGGAACCCTTTTTTCACCCATGCATTCCGTACAGGTTCTTCACTATCTGGCAGTCAGGGTTTTTACACAGCATTTGAAAACCCCACTTTCATAGTCCGGTCATTCCGGCCTTGCTGACACTACCAATGATGCCTGTTAAGATCCTTACTGTAAAATGTAGGAGTAATAGCCCTGAAAGCACGACGATCTGGTCAAGATTGTCAGAATTGTAAAGGAAAGACATGCTTGTGCAAATCTATGCCCACTGAAACATCTGTATCAGTTCTAAGGAGGAATCGGCCTAAATCACTCCATTACCTAGAGACATTTCCAGAGGAACAAGTAAAGAAAGGAAAAAATGGTTTCACAACCACCAAAACTGGTCTCACAAAGTAAAACATGTATATTGTGCAACATTTCAACTAGTGACCATTTAATTAATAAAATGATCGGTTAAACACTTTTTAGGGCACTGTAAATGCCAGGGAACGAAGCTCTATTGTGTCTGCTCTGTTCAGCATGAAAGTCTTCCACGAAACTATTTCAAAATAAGAGCACCTTTTCCCCGTCCCTTTTGTGTCAAAGGAATTTACAAGGTTGCTTTTTTCTTTTCTCTTTCTCACACTGGCTTCGTTGCCCTGCTCAACAATTACCGGCAAGGATAAAAAATGGCTGAAAGGGGAAACGATTTCTGTCTTTGCTCCCAGGGGTTTAGACCAAACTCTGGACTGTGATCATCACAATCAGGCTTGTGTATGTTTTCATAGGCTATGACTGGACAGGTTGGTCTTTGTCACCATGTTTTGCCACCTCTCAGCTACAGGGTTACAAAAACAAACAGTATCCCCCAAGGGCCCTATTGGCAAGACAAGGAACTTGATGAAATGATGGCATCCTACTCGATTAGACTCCTGGAATTTATTCAGGCTCGACGCAGGAGACAAATCTTCATCGTAAGATGTTCTACAATGCTAGTGCATCTTTTTATTACTGAACTTTATACGGACCACAGTGGAGATGGGTTTACAAAATTCCACATGCATGCCTGCTTAATGTCAGTGACACACTGCGTTTTGTGACCTCTGCACTCCAATTGCTGCCATTATGGCTGCGGACAAAAGGTCCTCTCAGAAACGTACATATTTTCCCACATGCACGTCTGAAATTGGAAACTTCCTCTCACAAGCTGCCAGGCTTTGAGCCAGGCCACTCATGAAAGACTTGTGTGGTAGAATGGGGGAGTGGTCGAGGTGTGTGTGTGTGTGGGGGGGGGGGGGGTCATGTATGCACTTTGGCCTAAGGACTGAAAGCAGAGACCTCTGTCTTTTAGGAGCAAGAGGAATGTCTTTTGATGCAGACCTAAGCTTCTACCATCTTTCACCAGGAGTGATCTACTGATGAGGTGCAATGGATGAGGGGAAACAGGCAGTCGCGATGGAGCAGTCCACATTGTTTGATGTTTCGTGCTTTTTTTTGTAGGATTGCATCAAATTCATGTGGAATTTATCATTATTAAATGATCATTTTAATAAATGAACTGTGTTTTTTATTATAGCTGACAGCATTGAACCTTCACGACTTGGACTCACTCACACACTTGTCTGCATTATGTATGCTTGTGGACACACACAAAAACATGACACAATCAAACATACATGATGAACTCGAACACATGAACATAAATTACGAACTCTGACACCTGCACATGTAAATGATGGACACGCACAAACACAAGTGATGGACCCTGACGCACTTGCAAACATTATGGATCAACTTGAATTCTAAGAAATTATTTTGGACCTGTGATGCTTGATCTAATAAGCTATAGTAATATGTTCCACCGCCATTCCAAACAGTGAGAAATTGTCATCAATGAAACCCAGATTTGCAGAGGAATGTATGTTATGGATGTTTTTCAGGGAGGAGCCAAATAGTGTTGGTACAAAAAAAGCACTGGGAGTGGGGGTCGGGGGTCATTTTGGTTGCTAGTGCCCTGCAGTACTTTGTAAATATTTACCCTTCCACATCATTATGGCTTAATCATCACACTATCGATCATGTATGAAGTGAGGGAAAGAAAGGAAATGAGAAACACACTGGTGCCCCAAAACAATTAATACACTTTCTCTGCCACCAATTTCCCACAATGCAAAACACAAGTCACATATCTGTCAAACAGTCCACCCATGGAGTTCATGCTATTTGTACAGGGCTTACAAATGGTTTGAGCATAGCACTTTTTAGCACTATTCGATTGTGGTCACAAAAAAAGCATCTTGGCTGCTGGTTTCAAAGCCGTATGTGAACCATGTCGGACGCTCCTACTAGAGGTCACCACACGGGATCATAATCTGGATCAATGACTGGGCATGGATGCTCTTTCTGGTGCAACCCACCTATTTATCCAGGCTAATTTGAACCGGAAAATACAGACTTTTGCCAAATGCCAAATTGATGATGCCAAAATATTTTTGGATTTTATCTCCCAAACTAGTCATTCCCCTGTCTCGAATATGAATGCGTTGGAGTCCCTGACCACCACTCCTATTAATTATCTGTAGATGTTTCTTATCACCTGCCACAAATGGGTTTCCTCGCATAAATAAATGTTAAGGTGAAAACAGCCTGTTTTGTTTTACAAAGTTTGTTTAAATGTAAATCGTATTTAGTACATAGAATTTACCAGTACTATTTAAAAGCAAGTTGACTGGTTACTTAAGTCAAAGAAACACTCCTGGTTTAAAAAAATCTACATATTATGACAGCATAATATGCACGTAGCATGTACTATTTTGTCATAAATTATTAAAAACGATCCTTACTAATCAGGTATGTTTCTGCACAGCCCGGCATGTTTTAACTAATGATTCAATAGACACAGTCCGTTTGTACCTGAAGCCATTTCACTTGACTAGATGAAAACCACTGATAGTCCCGTTCCCGCATGTACAAGTCACTTACTCAGCTCACAACTTTACATAGACTGCTGATAACAAAGGTACTTTCCAGGCACCTGCTCCGGTCAGCAAAACATGCCAACAATCTGGATTTGCATATGCTGAATTTTCCGATAACTTCAAGGAATTTTATTTTGGCAGAAATTAGGATTTTAACAGTCTACTAACCTCTGGTCAGTGAAAGTGGTAAAATGGTCGATTCACTAACATGTTAAACATGTATTATTAAATGTATATAAAGAAATAATATAATAAAAGAATTAATTAAAAAAACATAATCAAAAGATTTGCAAATAGGTAAATGTAAACCTGTAAATGAGCATTATAATTGCTATACTGTAGTACAAGTGAACAAAACAAAGCCTATCACTAGTAACTAATAAAAGGTTCCTGGTACAAGTCCCACAAATACTGTAATGCCACTGTTGGTTTTTTGACTTTGATCACTCATATTGCATATTGTTTTTAATAAGTCTACTAAATTATGTAAATATTATTTTTATTGTGTATTTCTAGTTTTTTTTTTGTATATTTTTTTTTGTATAATAACGAGCAACTTGGTAAAGGAAAAGGAATTGATCCGCTACGTTTTTCCCAATCTGTGCAGTGAAACATATTTACACACACTAGTGAACACATGGTGCAGGGGCGCATGGTGAGCAGAAGGGTTTCGCAGGCACTTTAGTCATCAAAAGAACCAGCAACCTTCTGATCACAAGACCAGTTCTCTAACCACCATGCCGTGGCTGCACTAAACGGGCCTTTCAATGGATCTATTGGATACAAACATAACGTTGTTGTGACTATGTAAACACATACTTTTGTAACAATTTGAGAATGGATTTTACATGTACATTATTAACCTGTAGACGTTCTTATATTATAGTCAACAGTCTGAGCACCTGAGGGTTAAAGGCCTGGCTCAACCTTGCTGCAACCTGTTGGTGGGATTTGGACCAGTAACCTTCTGGATAGTTGTCTAGTGCCTTAACCCCTAGGCTACAGTTTACCTCACTTCATTTCTCGTGAGTTTTGATACTGAAGAATGGCCATTATGTTTTATTAATTTTTGGGTTACGGTCTTTGTACTGGGCCCAACAATGGCAACCTGGCAGTTTGCTTAATCCATCAATGTTTTGATTATTAATCGTGTGTCTTTGATACTAGGCTACTATAACTTCATTGAAAAGGTGTCACAGAAACATTGAATGGAAGGTGTATGTATATCTGAGTGCATGTGTGTTTTGTGCAGCATATAGGGACTTTATGAGGCTCAGATTTCAAGGTGCTTAAATCATTGCCTCATCAAACGTAAAAGTCTCAGGTTCCTGTCAAATACTAGCATCTGATTTCATTGCTTTTCTATTGGTTGCAAGACCTCTGTTAAATAACATATAAGCATGTAAAATAGCATATGGGAACTGTCAAGAGATCCAGGGACCACCAGTAAAACTGGACATGTTGACACTGTTTGGATAAGCAGATCTGATGGATGTGGTTTTGTTGTTTAGAACTCGTCATGTCAGTTCTTTATACCATCAACCGTTTGTGTTTTCGCTCTTACTGATAGTTATTTCATGAATTTACATTTGCAGCTATACAATACTCACAATTTACAATTTTAAATAAGATCATGTCGGTTACTGGACTTAATTATCCAGCTTTCTGAATAATGGATTCCAGTATGCAAACAGTTGAGAATCATTTTAGAAGCAAGTCATTGTGCAACCAACACTGTGCTTTATAGTGGATGTGGTTTTGTGTTACGTTCTTATTGCTATTACCTCCAAGCACATCATCGGTCAACTTGTCCTTAATAACTCTAAATCATTTTTTTCTTTTTCATCATCTTTCCACCACTGCAGATCGTGATCCACAATATTGATTTGTGGCATAACCCTCCCAATTTGTCCGGGCTAGGTAACTTCAGTATATTTCAGTGTATCTAGTTAATCCACTGCATATTTTTTAACCATGAGTGTAAATCAGTGACCTGGAGAACTCAGGGAGGACATGTAAACTTCACACAGAAAGAACTTTCAAACCAAGAACCTTCTTGCTGTGAGCTACTAACTGAGCAGGATGCATAATAAATAAAATCTAGTATTTTTATGTATTCCACATCGTAGCTTGGTTACCTCACAGCTGTACATAAACTTGCCCCAGGAATGTATATCTGCTGTCTTGAGCTTTTGATAAACTCATTCTCATGCTAGGACAGAAGGGCGTTGAATGAAAGCTGAAGGCGCTCTCAGTATCATTTAGCCTGTCTTTAAAAGATAAGCATTTTGCTCTTTCCTTACTGCCAGACTGGGCACGTATTGCAGCTTTGCTCACAGCATGGTTTGATTATCAGGTATTTCATCACGTCTGTGTGATGTCGTGATGTGTTGTTCATGAACACGTTTTTTGAGTCAGTTGTTTGAGGTAAAAGCTTGAAGCTGCCTCAAATTAATGATGATTTTGGTCTGACTCGATGCTTGAAGTACTGAAGTATAGATTATAGAGTCAATAGTTCAACCTATTGTTGAGAATCTGAGTGATATACATACTTTTACATTTACAGGTGGCCTAGTGGTTAGTGCATTGGGCTGACAAATCGAAAGGTTGAGAGTTTTGCCATGCAGTGGTGGGCTGGTGGGCCAGGGCAAGAACTTACTTGAATTCAGTAACAGCATAAAATGGCTGACTCTGCATTTATAGAGGCATTCTGTTCTTAACTTTATTTTCAATTGACACACTACCACTGTGTAAAAACATGATCAGTTTTGTCAATGTCTGAGTAACGTTTGATTTTGGTTCTCTAGCCTGTCCATCAGTTTTTTGTTTAGATAATGAATTTGCTAATTTTAATTTCATTTTGTTTACCTTCTACTAATTTGGCCATTATTAACCAATTGAAAATCTCACCCCTTCTGTTACGTAGGAATAATGGTGTTAGTTTAATAGCCTAGTGTCCATCGTTTCACCGAGTCATTGGCCATTTGAAGTGCTCGATCCGGGTACTTTCTATGCATTGAGATTTATTGTATTTCTTGGATGCACTAAAACATAGTGCTCAAAGTACACATGTGTGCGATTTGGGATGTACCTCTAATTTAAAGAGATTGGAGAGACTGACATTTGCAAACAGTTGTGCCAGATGTTTCAAACACCCACAGATACAGAAAAGGTTTTACTAAAGAAAATGGGCTGCTACAGCTGCAGGGTGTGTATTTGGGATTAAATACAAATTGATTAGCTCATAAACCCTATTGTTTAGAACGGGAGTGCTAATAAGCACATGGAGAGGTGTCAACGAATTTCAGGCCATTTTGCATAGTGTATGTCATCTATATAATGATGTAGGAAGCAGCCTTTATCATCCTGCTACATGATCAATAAACACATGATTTAAATGCTTAATGGTGGCTTTAGATTGGTTTCAGAACAATTGCGATTGTAGCTTCATGAGGGTTTTAAGGGAAGTCCTCGTAACGTGTGGTGGAACCAGCACTCAAAGCTAGCTGTATAAAAAGGGCTGCAGGGACACATCAGCTAAAATAAATGCAGGACTGCTTTGATGCTAGCATTTTGTTCTGCACAATCAAAGTATTTTCCTCCCTCTGTAGCATGTGTATGTGATTTGGACCCGGCTCCCTCCAAACCCACTGCTAAGCCACCAATGTGAGAGGCAGGGGGCACTCAAAGGGGTTCAGCAGTTAAATGGAGGGGCAGCTGCAGCTTCAGGGCATCTGTCGCGGTAGTTCGCTACCTCAAGTACCACCACATATGAGAAGATGTGAATCATTTAATGTTTTTGTACTCTTCTTTTATTCTTAGTCAGTAATATGAATCGGTTTAATGACATGGTGATTAGGAACTCATTGTAAAACTCATCCAAAGTCTATGTTTAACAAACATTTTTACACATTCTTGCAAGTTTCTTTACGCTTGCTGTACATGTTGCGACTACCTGTGACAATAGTGTGAGACGCACTGTTTTTCATACAATATAATTGCGATCCTATTTTGTTGAATCCTCTTTGTTGGCGGCAGCTATTGCATGGTGGTTGAAGCAGCAGATCAACCATCAGTAGGTTGCTGGTTTAAGACCTATCACTGCCAGGTTATCAGTGATGCACCCGTCTTAACCTTCATTCGAATAGACTGAATATTGTCACTTTACGAAATAGTGTCAGCTAAATGCTTATATTTACGATACTTTATCGAACAGCCTATATTTGCTACCATAATGGATTTTATGATCTTTCATAATCAAACCACATGACTTCCGATGAATCCCTTTGTCATATAACGGAAATGAGTGTGAGATAACTACATGAGAACCTTCTATCTTATGTGGAATAGGAAATTAGCAAGATAGAGGGTGTGTTTGCATAGTGAGATAGAGTTTTCGCATTTAACATTACAATGGCCTGCAATTTGCTTGCTCCCGGCGGCAGGTTTTAAGCAAATCCATTGTAAATAATTAAAGCGGTATTGGGGTGACCAGAAGTTGTCATAGCTAGAGAAGCCTGAGTGAATGTGACATGTCCAGGATGTTTCTAATCTTTTGACCATTAAATCAGACCCATTTCCACCATGACTTGGATAAAGCATTGGAAAAATAAACAATAAATGAAGACAATATATAGCATTGTGGTTTGTGCACTGTTTTTATGCACAAGCCTAGATAACCCTAGAGGGTTGCGTCGGGAAGGACATCCGACATAAAAAAAAACATAAAAAAGACATATATAATTCTTTCATTAACTGTTTACCATGGTCAGGGTAGTAGCTGGTATGGTTCCAACAGGAAATACAGAGCAATCCATTGCAGAGTCATCTCAACCCCTACAGACGTACCTAATTATGTCTTAATAGATGCCCGTCGAGACTCAAATCTACATTTTATTGGAGGTAGACTAGCGTTATTTATGGCGGCATCCTCCCAACACTTGAAATACTTTCAAGTGCTTTCTGGTTCCATCCTCAGGGTTATAAAAATAATACAAATGCAAATAGATGCATGTTGAACTTTTGGTGTGGTTGCATTGCAAAAAGTCTCTTTTTTATTTTTAAAACAATGTTATATTAATTTACATAAAAAGTGACAAGGACTGAATCCATTAGCCCAGTCTCCAACCACATACATCATATCGTTAATATTAACACTGAATGTCAGAACAGTAACACTATCGACTGATTTACTATCGGTTTGGGAAAAATAACAGGATTAATGCAAATAAATAATACATACCTTACGTATGGTAGGGATGACGCTTTTGTAAAATTACAGGAAATATGCCGGGCTTATTCTGCTTTCTGCCTGTAACACATTTTGTTTACTACCGTAAAGTACTTTCATTACTAGAATACTGAGCAATATTTGCTGTTATTGTATGAATCCACCAAACATTTCATTTTCTGTTAATTTTAGGATGCTGCTGTAAACTAGTAAACAAAAGTTAAAATCATGTTCAGTTGTTGCATGCTAAAATTTGCACACATCATATTAACACTTATGTAAAGTCTTCGGTCAGTAGTCCCTCAGAGTTGCTACACATAGTAATTTATACAAACAATATGCACATGTATTTGCCAGTCCTACAGGAGCCCCAGGTTCCTCTGACAGTCCAAAGACATGCAAGAGAGGTGAACTGGAGATGTAACCCTTGGAGAATGGATGTAACCTTTTGAACCGCTTAACCTTGTGGAATGAGTAACAATTGTTCATATCATGAGTAAATTACAAAAATCCAAATACATTCGCAGATAATGTAATAATAATGTTATATGTACATTATAAATTAAATATGTTCAGGTATTTTATAGGATAACAAATTATTTGATATATTGTGGTGTGAATACATCATTTACACTTATTGTGAGAAAGACCGCCACCAACACAAGCCACCAACTAGTATTGTTGGGATCTTAAGGTTCATCATAAATAATGAACAAATGTTGACTTATTTGCACTGACCAATGGTTATTAATTGTTTTTACCAGAGAGATGTTGTAAGTGTGGCTGCTGGGTGACAAAACTTTAGATAAATCTCAGTGTTTATTTAAAGTGTCTCTGCACGATGGTGTTAATTGTCATAAGTAAGCGTAAGGATAACATACGTCTCACTTTGCAAATGAACCTAGAGTGGACTAGCCTGCTTTTAGTGGAGAGAGCACTTGATTAAATGGCTTTAATTACCCCCAAACATGTGGCCCTTTTGCAATCAGCAATGCTTCAGTCTTCATTGTCTAAGCCACACCAAGGGTCAACAATTAGTGCTAAAGTTTGCATGCCTGGCGTTCTGTCTATAGATAAGAGAAAACATCCCATCTTACACAAATACTTGCCAATGCCCCTATCAGGTCTCCAGATGGTGCACCTCTCGGACTCGGCCTCTGGTTGCTCCCTGACTCCAACCATCCCCCTCTCGGCATCCGCTCCACCATCTTAACCCTAATGAGTGCATTCGGTCCAAGCTTAAAAGGAGAGCCGTTCGGGTTATATCAAGGAGCCAATTCAAATGGACTGTTTGTGTTACAATAGGTGGCCGATGGAATGCGAGTCCCCTATATTCGGAGGCCGCGCAGGGTGGTCCCTTTGCCCCTCGAAGTTCACTTTAGGGGTCCTGCTTGTGTAGGAGGAGCTTCAGGTTTAGGGTGAACTTTAAAGCAACTTCATGTAGCGATTGGTTTGTGGTAGACTTAGCCAAACGTTTGAGGGTCTGTTTTTTTTTTTACTAATAACACAATACCTTGGGAGGAGGGGGATCTCCCACTGCATGGTTTAAGTAATAAGGGGTTTGTACTAGATTGCTAATTGCTTAACAGAGCCTGGGAAAAAGCATAAAAGCATGGAGAGTGGTGGTAAGCTTTGTAGCTAACCTGCTTTTGTGAAATGAATGGATGAGTTCTAGGTCTGTACAAATACCTCTGCATGATGGCTTGCAGATAATTAGTTAATGCAAAAAGAAAGCTTTTTTAAATTATTCATTTCTAGATGTAAATATCTTCAGCATTCTAAGACTTCACAAACTCTAACAATACACTCTCAAGCAGAGTGCAGACCAGGACAACCAGTCTGCTGTCATCTGTTAAACACATTTGAATAACTGATACCGAAATGTAGGCGTGATATCATAAAACCTCAAATTAAATTCCCAGAAACTTCAAGTTGCAAAAAAAAGCATTTGTACCAATGATCTGAAACTCATACGTTGTGCTGAGGTGGAAAACCAGGGGCCAAAGGACCCTGCCAAAAGCACTGTTGGGCTCTGGAGCACCTCCACTGGGTTGTAATTGTAAATGAACGTTGGTATCGAGAACCACCTTCCTAATTGATTGGTCAGCAATTTGAGCTACAGAGGCTCATCTGTTAAATTGGACCCAAATGTGCCTTGGCTAACTATGACCCTGCCTTTTGTTTACAACTGTTCCTTCAGTGGACCAGCTCACATTGATACCAAACCTGGGATTGGTCATACCCTCATTGGTAAGCCCTTAATGGATTGGCGTCCAGTGTTATATTAGTCAGATTTAGGGCTGTCCACAACCAAGGATTTTGCTGCTTGACCAGAGGTCATCGTTTACTCCAACTAATCGACTAATAGTCGACTAAAAATATCATTTAGACCGGGATACATATTTGTGAAGTTTTACCTT
>JAOTRQ010000003.1:1595142-1610128 GCA_028565875.1 Hoplisoma paleatum | reverse complement strand
ACGAACAGAAACCCCTGTCGAGCAAGCCGATGGCAACTGTGGCAAGGAAAAACTCCCTAAAAATTACAGGAAGAAACATTGAGAGGAACCAGACTCAACAGGGCCCATCATTCTTGGGAAAAAAATTAATTATAAAATTTAAAATTATAAAATTTAAAAAATAATTTAAAAAAAATAAATAAATAAATAAAAATTAAAAAAAATTAAAAAAAAAATTTTAATTTAAAAATTAAAATAATTCTAGAAACTCCGTACACACTACATTCGCTCAATTGTGCAGCTGTTGTCGGATTCATCTATTAATGAGCAGCAGTTTGAGGCTAAAGTTCAGCTGAGTTGATATTCCAAGCATATTTTTGCCATGATTAGGAAAAATGCTTGGCGTAGCTGGCAGCAAAGATGTTTGGCACAACAGCGTACTGATAACTATTTTCACAGGGAATTTCTTCGAATGCACCTGTCTCTACATGTTACTCCAAAACATCAAAAAGTAAAACTGAATAAACTAGATCTCTAATCTAGTGTGCTAATCTCCGAGCGGCCTCTGGTACGGTTTACTGTAAACCTGAAGTGCTGTCATCACTGTCTGCACATTTCCCACCACATGTAATCCGTCAGGAAATAGCATACAGGTGTCTCATAAAACACAGCAGTGTAACAACTACTAAAACAGGAAGGCCTAAACACAACTAATTAGACTTTATAAAAGCTGAAAATTGATGATACTGCAGTTGTCATGCTGTTACATACAGGTTATCCTGATGCTTGGGAAGAAAAGTTGCATGCAGCTATAGCTATAGCGTGACCTGAAGGCAGCAGGAACAGCATTCATGCTGGATGCTGTAAGACATTAACTGCCTCACAACCGCCTCACAAACATAAAATAACATCACACATTTCTGACAACTTATCCGTCGTAGCGAAGAAGGGGTATAGCGCTAATATGCTTATAATTATACCATAGTTATACCTAAATGAAACATGTTTGTTAATTAAAAAGAACAAACATTGTGATTGACCCGCTCTATATTTACATAGCTCAAACAGACAGTCAAGAAGCAGCTGGTTTAACTATGATTGTGTCAATGCTGCTAGTTTTTTTTGCCAGTTGCTGGCTGGTAAGACTTGCTCTTGATAACATTTTTCTGCTGAACTTAGGTGGGTCTTTTAACTGGATTGAAAATGATAATTCCTCATTGCTGAGTCACTTTCAGCTATTCTCTAGCAGTGTTTACACAAAATGGAGCATCGTATTACATAAGCGCTTTACTTTATTCTAGATTAAGTTTTTAAAAAACTATTTTAGTGTTTGAAAAATGACATTTTGATTCTGTTTAATTCAGACACTATACATTCTAGTCCATTCTCATAGTACATTTACGGTTTCGGCATTTAGCTGACACATCCAAAGTGACTTAAAGTTTACAGTCTATGCAATTAAGAGTAAAGGACCTTGCTCAAGGGTCCAGCAGTGATGACCTGGCAGGCTTGGGGTTTGACTCAGCAAACCTCTTCTTAAAAAAGCACAAAGTGACACCCTGGATGGGGCACCAGTCTCTCACAGGGCAGACGCACATAGTGTAACACACACACACAAAACCCAGGCACAAAAGGCAGCCCTAGCCACAGCGCCTGTGGAACAGTTATGGGTTAATTGTAATGCTCAATGGCATTTCAATGGCATTTTAATTTCATAAAAAAATAAACAACACTGCCGGTTTTGGACACATCAAGCCATCCGTTATAAACAATGAAAAACCTGATCATTTTGAAGTGTGGCTCTATGTATTACACTCTTTCATCATATCTTTGTGACATCTTTGTGCATCCAGTATGCAAACCATGACATGCTTGCAGCAAACCTTTGGCTAGCATTGCATCTGCAATGCAAAACTCTTGTAATTAAAAAGCCCTGACATTTATGGTAATTTAACTGCTCCTTCCTGTTCATGCTGCATCTGAACTACATTCAGAATGAAAGGAAGAGGCCTTGTGGCTCTTCACCGAAACCAACTGCACATTTTCTGAAGAATGTACAGCCACAAAGCAGACTACTGTACCGAGAGCAGCTGAAGTCAGCTCCATTCTGGGTGGGGGGTTGGGGTATTAGGGGTGGGTGTTTGTCTGTTTGGGTGCAGATGAGGGGAGGAAACTGGTGCGCCTGCTCTTTAGTTAGAAGCTGCAGGCGGTAGTGTTCTGAAGCAGTTGCTGCATGTGCTCTCTGTGTGGTCATCGCTTCTGACTCTGATTGGACACCAGCATGGCCAATGGCGGTCCAGCTTTCCTCAACCATTCATAAAAAAACTGGAATGAGTGAGTGAGTGAGCAAACAGGATGTGCAGTAAATGTGAAGGCTATCGCTTCCCAGCACGCCTTCCTCCACAGGCATTTCATTCAGCTTCCCAAGGTTGTAATTCCTAGTGTCCATTGCATCACTTTATCATCTTTCATCAAGCTCTTCTTTTTCTCTGAAATTAATATCAGATAACCGTGTCTTCCTGTTCAAGTCTCTGTAATGAAGTCACACTTTATTGGATCATTTATCATTTTAAATGAAAGCACTTTGAAACTAGACAAACGACTAGCTTTCTGCATGTTCGTCTCGCTTCTTCTCAGCTTCCTGACACACAGGAATATAATTTAATCTTTTCTGGGTCACATTTCCTTTTTTGTAGGCTAAATGCAGGCATTTGTTTGTCTCTAAAACATCCAGGGGAAACCGAGTCAAGCATCTGGCTTACATCTAAAATTGGTCAGTGTGTATCCCATACTTCCCACGTACCTCGTGAGGTTTTAATAAATGCCAGCATAAGGTGCTGGCAGGATGAAAGGGGATGCATATGAAGTGTATGAGTTTTGTGCATGCATGAGATTGTCAATGCTTAAATGCGATTAGTTTGTTATATGTATGATAAAGTTTTTTCATTGCTACAGGGGCTATTGAATAAAATAAATAAATAAAAAATGTTAATAATTATGCGATCTCAAGCAGATGACTGGTAAACCCCTCCATACTAGACTTAACGAAAATTATAAAACAAAATGCAACAATGATTACCTGAAATATTTGTGCAGCATAAGTTAGTAGGATGAACAGCACCTACACCTAAAATGCATCATTACTTGGTACAAAATGACTTGTAATGAAACAGAGCTTTTTAAATATACAGTGGGTGAGTTCATGCTCTGTGTCAGTAAGTCTATTTGCAGGGTTCTTCCTCTCAAATGGGCGTCTAACTTGTTTAAACCACTTTAAACGAATACAGTCATTGCAACCCTTACCAAAAAAAGATGCTATGCTTAGAAGGCAGTTTCCTGAAGATAAGAAAAGCAGTGTGAAGGGAAGTGTCGTCTTGTAAAGCCATTGCACTTTTATGCTCTCTATGAACGTACCCTCAAGATTTTGGTGCTATGAGTGAAATTTACCCAGTTTAAACACATTAGTAACTTTTCGCAATGACCAGCACTCATTAGCAACTTTTCTTTCTCTGGTCATGACATGATTCTGTTAAATAATAATAAAGATGCAGCAACAGCAGTGAGCTGACCAGTAGAATACAATTATGCTTTGTCTGGTCATTGGAGGTCTATCACATCAGGCTCTGTGTTCACCTTGCTTCGATAACTCGTTATTTATTGTTCACAATGAAACGTGTGATAGTGGGTGGCACTTGAAACATCACACAGGTAGATATGAGGGTTATTTGAAATGTAGCCTGATGCACTTCTGCTTTTATATCGACAAATGAAAAAAAAACATTTCTGTCCTTTAAATTTTCTTTGAGCATACAAAAAAAGATGGCGACAAATACGGAACGTAAGGTCACTAAGACGGGAAACATCTTTCATCATGCATCATATAAAAATGGTTGTTCAGATGGTAATAAATATCTCTCTCTATCTATTCGTTTATCGTAGGTAGGACTTTAATGTTTGGAGCAGAGTTTTCCGTCCGGATGCCCTTCCTGACGACAACCACCAGTAAGTG
Organism: Hoplisoma paleatum; assembly: GCA_028565875.1. Classification (NCBI taxonomy): domain Eukaryota; kingdom Metazoa; phylum Chordata; class Actinopteri; order Siluriformes; family Callichthyidae; genus Hoplisoma; species Hoplisoma paleatum. The sequence continues at coordinate 1,606,140 of JAOTRQ010000003.1, read as the reverse complement.
GTTGGAACTTGTGAGACTACTGGACAATTTCACATTTCCGATCAACCTAGTGCATGATTTTGGACTGTGGGAGGAAACCAGAGTACCCGGAGGAAACCCACACTGACATGGGGAGAATATGCAAACTCCGCACAGGATCGAACCCGGGACTTCTTGCTGTGAGGCGACAGTGCTAAACACTCTGCCACCATGCCGCCCAGATGGTAATAAATTAAAAAAATAAATTCAGGCTTGAATTAAGAGTGAAACAACAATTAAAGTTATTCCTCATAATCCACCAACATTATTAGAATGCTCCCTACAATACAAAATAAGAAGACATTAATACGTGCAATATCTTAGCTAGTGCAATAGATTAGACTATAAAAAAACTTTCTCACTAGACTGAAGTTAAACTGTCTGTGAATCTGTCAAAATCTCTCTGTCTGTGCTGCCCATCTGGCTCTTCTAAACAGCAACATAAGCAATTCCATTAGTGTTGACATAATTTGATGGCATGGTGGTTCAAGCACTGGGATAGAGACCAGGAGGTCAAACCCCACTACCACCACTTCGATAGCTCCAATTTGTTAGTCACATTGGATGAAAACATCAGCTAAATGTTGAAAATGTAAATTGTTGATGTAACAGTCCAATCTCAAGGGTTACTGTTGAACCCAGTTTCACTGTAGTCTAGAACTTTGGATTAAACAAAGCCACCATATTTGCCATCTAATGCACAATAGCCACGAGCAGAAATGTGCTGACTGTTTATAATCCTCTTATTAAGCAGTTGAGCTGAGCATAATAGAAAAGATGCAGATGAGCAAATGCTTTGTTTCATAAAGTGTCTCACAGTGTCTTACATTGGCCAGTGTGACCTCATGCCCACCCCACAATACCCACTCCGGACCCCTGCCAGCGCGGCCCACGCTTCTGCCATGAGCAGACATGGTCTGACAGGTGGATGTTAACCGTTTCTCTTTAGCCATGTCAATGTACAACTCTGCTAATGAGCACCGAAGTTGACAGCACAAGGCCAACGTCTCTTCAGGACAACCAGCTGCTTATTCTCAAGGGTTAGTTAGTAAGAGACGGTATGGTTTTCTTTAATCGTCAGGTTTGATTTATACACAGAGATATATTTAATTCCTGATTAACTGTAATGATAACCCATCTTAAGGTGAAAAGTTATTAGGGTCAGCCGTACAGAGGTAAAAAAAATTGACCTACAAAATCATTGGCAATTATTCATAATCTATACATTTTTACAGCCATTCTTCTCAAACTTGTTTTGAGGCTTGCGCTATCAAAATGAATTCCATCCGTAGATTGATTTTCAAAAAAGAATTGGTAGGGGGCACAATCAGGCTTCGCCTGATCACACTTTGAAAAGCTGAGCTGCCATAGTTAATCTGCACAATGTCTTCTAGACCCTGGGATATAATTAGTAGTGGTGGGCATATGGAACTGATTACAATGTAACTATATGAAACCCCTGGGAAATAATGCTGCAAAATAGGGCTCATTGTATAGGTCCTTTCAATTGGGAAACTGGGAAACAAATATTTTACATGCTGCAAGTGTCTATATACTTTATATTTGACATGAATCTGTAAATAAATGACTGGTTTGATATGTTTGTTTAAGGAAAATGGTTGTATCGTGTCCAAATGTGAGACATTTATGTAAAAAAAAAACAGGAACACTGCCTTATTACTGGATTAAACCTGTTCAGTAATAAAGATATTTTAATTACAACTCAATGAGTCACAAGTCTTTGTGTTTTAAGCAGGAATTTCGCCTGAAGTATTTACTTTGGTGAAAGGGTGTAGGGAAAAGTTGGAGCTGGGCAGTCTTTAAACTAGATCTTTTTTAATGTCAGCATTATAAGGATTGGATAAAGATGAGTCATTTACGTTTTGGCATTACTCACATACGGCTTTGGTTATCCAGGAATATATTACATGTGAGCGATCAGTTAACTAAGTACTAGTCATGCTACATGTACATGGTATAACTAGAAGTGAACGGCGAAATAAGCGACACAGTGAGATAAGAATAACAAAAATTTTAATGTAGGCACAATATAAATAATTTTCACAAAAAAGAATATGTAGGTACTTTTAATATGTAAGTAAAAACAAAAAAGAAAGATAAATAAAAAGATAGAATATGATCCTGTAGATTTATTTCAGTGATATATTTGTAGATTTCTAAAACAGATACAGAATCTGTGAGTTACAAAAACCGGCTTTCATTCCAAATATTTAACAAGTGTCGCGTTTCCATAAACTACAGTTTTTGTTTTTTTTACAGAAAACAAAACTTTAAATGACGTATCAACACACTGCAGAAAAACGAGCACAATGGAAATTAAGTTTATATATAATTTGATTAATACTCATAACGACTCGGATCGATAGTCTGTTTTTACCTAAATTGAATTCAGTCTAAGTTTCATCCAGCACCGAGTACAGAACCTCAAACTGTGTGCTGAGCTACTTTACTGTCTTGTGTTGAGGATTTTAATAGATTTATTATCTGCCAAATAATTCCTGCCAATATAATGACTTATTAAGCCACAGAAAGTGTGCAGAGGAGCAAAGTCTTGATGGTTCGGGGTCATTGGTTCTGCTGCCTCACTAGTGTGCCAAAACTGTGATGCTTTAATTTAATTCTGCATGATGGCATCTATAAAAGCTCATAAACATATTCAAGTCCTACAGGTCAGTTAAAACTGTGAGGACAATTATTTATAGCTATGCATATTTTTATAAAATGTTATCATAGATTTGATATATTACTGTATTCTTTGTCTTGTTCCTTTAATAGATGCACAATGATTTTTATTTAGATGTGTTATTACTTTATTTAAAGAATCGTTTCCTGTCACTATCAATAAGTTACTTACAAATAAAATTATGACTTAAACTGTGTGTAAGACAGGAACAATCTGATTGTTATGATGAGTAAACATAGCCAGAAAATAAAGACAGTGACCATAGTAACTTCATAACAGTCCACAAAATTTGTAAACAGTATTTTAGCTTAGAAATCATAATATATATAATGTAATGAATTATTAAATGTTAATAAAAAAGAATCCATCAGGTAAACTTGATTAACTAAAGTGCAGTGGGTGTAAAGTAAGGACAATCAGGTCAGTAAGTAAAACAAGCAAGTATAGTAAAGTGCACAAGTAAATAATTTTATTATTTTTTATATAATAGCAAGTCCAATAAATAAATAAGCAATTTAAAAGAAAATACATTTATAAAATAGGAAATATGCACAAAATGCTTACTTCAAAAAGTTCAAGTTGATTGATGTTCGATAATTTTACAAAGAATACAAGTAAACAAGCAATGTAAGTAAATCAAAGTAATAAATTATGTTACTATTTTTGTCAGTGAGTCAGGAAGGCAAAGACATAGCCAAACAATGAATAGAACTGACCATCTATATAAGTGACACAAATAGCTTCCCAGATGTTAAAACACCATAGCAATACTTTAAATAATACTTTTGGAGACACATAATTGCCCTACAGGTGAATTGGTGTATGTATTTTTGTTCCTTGGCCCATATGCTTCAACAAAGCGACACTGATTGGACAAACATTTATGCAAGTGCATATGTTAAATACAGTATATTATTCAACAGACATAACTGATAAGTTGGACACGATCTGTACAATCCAGCATCTGCTCATTTACAAAAACCTGTGAGGGTTTAACAATGGTGATGTTGACACAAATAACACGAGGACCCATTTTTGACAGAGCATGAAGTCTGAGATATATCTAAACAGGTTTGGTCAACTTTCAATAAGCCAGTTTGACTTGCAGACACTTGGTGAGAAGATTCTTTCATTTGACACAAGCCTATACACAAACCAAATCTCAAAAATGCTGAGTAATGAGAAATGTCTTTATCCAAAGCAACATAAAATTCAGACTATGTACATTGCAAGCCATTGAGGATTAGAGTTTTGTTTAAAGACCCAACATTTATAACCAAAGGTGGGGTTTGAAGCAGTGATCCCCAGTTTAAACCACAAATCAAGTCCATCTAGAATTTTAAGCCCTTAACGTTCAAGTGATTTTGGCACTCATTTGGTCATTCTGTCAGTTTACATGTAGTAATATCTTGACTAATGATTACAGCAGCTATATTAGGCTTTTTGTTTTCCATACATAGTTTTTTTTCATTGTACTGTTCACGGACGATGTGCAGTTAAAATTAGTTCAGCTTACTTTCCAGTTTAAGCTTGTCCGTCCTCATTAGACATTGTTAATAAAAACATTTCTGCAACATAATGCTGTGACTTAATGCCTTAAGTTTCACACACATTTCATCAGACAGTGTGTGCGTGTGTTAATGTCTTTTTTGTGTTATTTTCATCTCAAAGCCAAGGCAAAACTATTCTCTGTTCCACCCTCTATTGAAAGATGTGTTCCACCCTCCATTGCTGGGGATATTTCCACCATCCTAAATAGGTCCCAAGTCTGCACTTTGTTCTGGTGACTCGTTTACAACACCGACTAGATCATTTAAAAACAGACAGTTTTGCACATCTATGGTCTTATTGAATCTATTTTAGTTAAAAGAATGTCATTTGTTGGACATCTGCAAAAGCCACAAACATGGAGCGGAAGCAGTGAGACCAGATATTTGTTGCTGTTCATTTAATTTACCTTCCTACAATTAAAGTGGCATAAATCATGCACATGTTTGTAAGGTACTACTCAAGGTTAACAGGACAGTAGGCAATAAAGAGAAAAACTCAAAATGCCATAAACTGTATGCTAGTTATGTATGATCTTGAATGGCATTACATTATTATCATGAGAGTAAAAAGTTTATGGAGGACTTCCTTTTTCCCCTGTATCCCCCGCATTGTTGCTAAGCTAAACCAGCAAATACAAATCTGTAGAGAAAATGAAAATCTTTTTGAAAGACTGTCAATTTGTTTGATTTTTTTCTGGCACAGAGGACACGTTGAGTACAGTTGCTGCTTTGCATTTCCCAGTCTGAATTGTTTCCATGACACACAGGTTTCATAATTATATCCTGTATTGGTGTTACATCGTCAATTTGATTGTAGTCAGTTTTTTTCTCTCGATTGACGGAAGCATTTTTGCATTTGCTACGCATCTCTGGCGGAGTATCAGCTCGGCTCTTGAATTCCTCCCTGCTGAGAGCATGGTGCCATCATTAACGCAGGCCACTCCATTGAAGACGTTGGTCAAAGTGGGGGGAGTCTGTGAAAAGGCCATGCATTGTTCGTCTTGGGTGGGGAGAGGGCATGAGGAATGTGGGGCGAACGTGAGCCGTGCAATGCTGGGGAGAGAGACACCATTGTCCCCCACAGCTACCCCCTCAGCCAGATCAGGGTGAAGGAGGCGTGGGGTCACAGCTCCTGCTGCTCTGCACGGACCCACAACACAGGCTCAGCCAGAGGAAGGCTTACTGGCTTCTCACAGCCAACATTATATGCTCACTCATCAAAACCTTTCTGCGTTTAGAGATGGCCATTGTCATACTGTCTTAGGGTGCTGTCTGTCTGGTTTGATGTGCAACGAAAAAACTTTTTTAAAGTTTGAGATCCTTTATCTTAAAATCAAGACAGTTGATTGAATTACTTTGCATCTTTAATCGTTCAGTTGGAAATGTGTGTTGAACCTGGATGTCTCTGTGTTGTGGAAGATTAATATGCACATCAAAAAACAGCCAGTTCACACTAATCATGGCATCTGGTTTGTCAGTTTGTCAATTCTGTGCTAATCAATAAATTAAATATATTTAATCTGAATGCTCTGAATTTCTACTATCAAAGGCATTTTAAATAATCGAGGAAATAAACGTATTGCTTAAGATGATTCATTCAGTGTAAATTGTTCTTGTTAAAGTCTTAATTTATATTCAATTAAATGAAAATTTAACATGTAAATTTACATGAACAACGAAACATAATTTGGGGGCAAATCAGAGATTAAGGGCCTTTCTAAATCTTTACTTTCATTTAATGTTCTGTAACACTTTTTCATTATGTCATTGCTGAACAGTTATAAAACTGCCGGTTGTACTATGTGTGACTATGTACATGACAAATAACATTTGATGTGATTTTTTTTCAAGAGCCCAACAGTGGCAACATGGTGATACTGGGGATTGAACCATAACCTTCTGATCTCTATCCCAGTATCTTAACCACTAAGCCATCATTGCAAAAACAAACTGATCATTTTAACGATATCACATATTACATTGCAATGGTGGGACCTTAATTGTAATCAGATCATCGGGTCATAAGCATTTTAATAAACAACTTGTTAATCCATTAAAATTATTTTGTTTGTTTCATGACAGTCGGTGTCACAGTAGCAGTTCTAACTGGTGCTTCTCTAAAGTTGGTTCATGAGCATAAGCACTAGAGATTTGGTTTAAACTTTTTTACTTTTATTTTGTGTTCTGTATTTAGTAGCTGTAAAAACTAAGATTTGATTTCATTACGTTTGAGATTTGTTCTATAGACAATGTCTTCTACAAAGAGATGGTTTCTTTGAATCTTAACATACATACATATTGATCATGTATTAGCAAGCTGTATATCACTAGTTTTGATGCCAGACTTAAATGCTTTTTGTTTTTGCTTTTTTAATTTGACAGTGCACTTGGTTTACAGATAGGACAACATATTTTACTATTTAATAAAAATATAAAAACATATTTGGTTGTGCAATGTGTTGTGGTAGCTGTAATACCAAAATTACCAAGACAAACATAAAACTTTTTGCTAAACAATAGGTCTTAATAAACATAATTAATTGATCTAAAAGAACATAATCAGTCTTTAAAGTGTCTTTTTTGTTTAGACTTGTGATTATTTATTGTGAAATAAAACAATAGAGATAATTGCCTAGCGGTGTCCCGAGCTCATTTTTTCCATCACTGTTGTTGGACTGGCGGATTGGGAACAATGACACTGCTTGATGTTACTATTCAAACCCCGGAGCGTGTTACAGTGATAAAAAGAATGGGTGCGGAGGCCAGTGTTTGTTAAGAAAACATCCTTTTAGATAGTGCTGCAGGAAGGCTAATCAAATACTCCACCACAGATCTGACAGGGCCAAATATTTGCTTGTACAGTATATTACATTTGTGTGAGTGCTAACACACAAGCCTGGTTGTCTGATTTATGTTCAACTGTGTTCTTAGTTACACTTGAACCTCATCAGTTTGCATTTGCATTGCTGTGTGGGTGTACGGTTGTGTTGGCTGGTCTGTCTCTGTCGTTAGCTTGTATAATATTGTATAGGTACATGTCATATTAGTCCATTAAGTTGTGAGTTGTGGTCTCAATGGTGCAGAAACTGATGGTGGCTAATCTTGGCCATTAAAGTTTTTTAATGTTTTAAGTAAAAGTGACTTGCATTACAGTTACAGAATACAATCCGAGCAAGTGAGAGTTAAAGGCTTTGTTCTATGGCTCAACAGCAGCAACCTGGCATTGTTGCGACTTCAATAAGTGACCTTTTAATTACTTGTCCAGAACCTTACCCATTAGGCTGTGGCTTAAAACTTCATATGACTCTTTGCATGTAGTGGTGCCATTTTGTTTTCAACCAAAATGTTTTGGTTAAGTCTGCATCACATGTGACATCACATGTAAAATAAAGCTTTCCATTAAAAGTTTCCAAAAGACTTGATTTTAGATTAGATTTCCTTGCCTCACTGTGTCCAACAATAGTTCTTAAAATAACTACTTAAAGACCTCGTTTTAAAAAAGCATAAAACCTGGTCATGAACTTTTAGCTTATGTTAATCAATCTGTATGTGTACCTTTATATTGTAGAATATTCATTTGTTCTATTGGTCTGTTTGCTGGCCCTGCCCGTGTTTCTTTACGTGGAATCATTATATTTGTTGTAGGTCAGCATGCATGTGTGTGTGCGCATGCCGCCAGAAAAAACGCTTGTGAAGATGTGGACACCCCAAAGGTGGGCCGACTGGAAAAGAAGGTGGGGGGGGGAGAGAAAAACAAAGTAGTGCTTCCCTTCTCTTTTATCATTCTCTAGTGGGAAAAAATGTGATAAAGAGCACTGCTGGTTCAGAGGCACCCGGCCTATAAACACAACTAAGACTCACAGAGACAAGGTCAGGGGCCACATAGCACTTTGACAGAGGCGCAGAAAAAAAGCACCCAAGGAACTCCCAACAATGGACGCTGAAGACCGAAGAACAGGCAGCGTAGATCTGACAAGTGTTCACTTCACATTCTTCCGCTTTCCCAAGACGCCCTTCTCCTCCACAGCTCCTTCAAATGCATAGCATATGGCAGGATACTTATCAAGCCGGTATCAAATGTTTCTCATAAGCTTATCCGATGACTCACATGACATAAAGAAAAGGCTTACATTACACACGCTCGTGATCATTATCTGAATCGATTCATTCAATGGCTTGTTTGTGCAACTTAATTTAATGGTTTCCGTTTGCAATGCGTGACAAGGTTTCTATAAATATTTGCTAACAAGAACTGGTACTACTGTTTATACGTTACGAGACATGTCTCGGGGCTGCAGTTATTGAGACCGGTATCGATGCGCTCTGCCGTGATCTTGATCATATCTTGACCAAAGGCTTGTAATGTTTGCATTTTCATTTCAGTAATTCAAGTTTTGGCCATGTGGTCTAGAAGATGAAGAAATTGAATGGACAGTGTTTCATGGACTGGCTTGACAAAAAAAAATTGTGATATATACATAACAATATATATATGTTGAATACATATCATGACATACAATTTCAGTGTCAATCTCAAACCCACATAAATAGACAGTTTGCCCAATCAATGAAGTGGACCAAGATCTGCTGTGGTTCCAAAAGACTTCAGATACCTTTTAGCACCATTTAGAGCTTTTTGTAACCAAACAATTACAGTTACAAAGCCAGTTGATGTGACTTAGTTTTTTTTAGTTTATATTTAACAAACAAAATTAATGTAGGTATTAGATGAATCAACATAAGGCATATTACAGTTTTTTTCTGGCAACATTTCTAGAAATAGGGTGTGCTATTCTTTAAAACATACAAACAACAGTGAACACATGTATTAAGTTTAATTTGCTGACGTTCATGTTCTTTGCAGTTTTAATTCTATGGATTATATGGCATTGTGCCTGCCATGTTCTTCAGATGGAGGCTGTGCATAAGCCAGGCTCATTTAATTAGAGAAGGTCTTTGCTTAAAACCCAACATTCTCACCTCAAAATTCTCTAACGGGAACAATTTAATTATATGGAAGATTAAATAATTAAAGAGATTACACCTCTGGGCTTTGGTAGCAGTTGCCTACACAGTCAGCACATCATCCTGGCTCTTAAACTAATCCTCTGGTAGATAGCAAAAGTTGGTACACTCCAGGCAATGGGTTGTCTAATACATGAACAGATTTCTGAAACAGAGCATTTGGTTTGATCTTATTAACAGAGAATAAAGCCGAGACCGAGCATCTGAAAGTTTGAATAGCAATCAGATGTTCATTGAAATATCTCAATTTTTAGACTAAATACACAGATCAGGCATGACATTATCAGTATCACATGCAACCGTTAGGCTATCCTCACAACTTTCTATCAGAACTGGCATTAACTTCTTTAGAAATTCATGTTACAGTCGCTTGTCTGTTAAATCAGATCACATGCAATCCTTTCCTAGACGGTTTTTCAATGTTCCTTCTTTGGACCACTTCTGAAAAAATACTGACAACTACAGACCGGTAAAAACCCACAAGAGCTTTATGCTCCGACACAGCCATCTAGCCATCATTATCTGTCTCGTCTTGTCAAACTCGTTCAAATATTTACACATACTCATTTTTTCTGCTTCTACCATCAACTTTGAGAATAAAATATTCTCATGCTGCATAATATATATCAGAACATATTACAGAAAAATGTGCTTTAATTAATATGAAACATTTCTAAACACTTTATTTAACACATTATTTAATCATTCCGCCATCAGTTACTACTAAATTTTGGTCAGAGTGTGGTTATCCAGATCCTTTACTGGCAACACTGGACACGGTGTGCATACAATCCACTACAAAGCACTACACACGTACAATCATACTCATTACCAAATCCTTTAAGATCTGCCAATTAAAATAACTAAAGGAATCTCATATCTACATGAGGAAACATATCTGGAAACATCTGGCACATGGTGGAAATACGCCCTAGATTAACTGCCAATTAATGCCAAAGTGTAACACATGCTCGTGCACTAACTTATGCCGAAGGTCAATTTACAGCAGTCAGTAAATTGTGACATGTTTTTGAAAAGGCAACAGGAAACCAGAGGTTAGGATCAAGTCTTGGTCATTAAAGTCCTGTTGCTGTGCACCACCCATACTGCCTGCTGAGCTTTTATGCCTCACAGTTAAATTGTTAATTATTTGAACTGTGCTGGTGATAAAATAGTATTTTGTAATTCCCGTTTTTAAAAGCACACTTTTACCCGAAACAGCAAAATTGTGACCTTGAACATTTGTTTAAAAAATTATTTTAAAAAAGAAACAGGAAGCACTATTCCCTCATGACAGGAAGTTCCAGTACTAAAGATAATTCTGTTCATGAAATAGTTTGTCAGGCGGCAGAGGTCACACACAGTGGAAGAGACGTACAAAGCAGGAGGGGGATTTTTGAAAGCAATGATATAATTGTGCTTGGATTCTTTAAATATAAGTAATGTTTTTTAAAGTGTAGTTCTGCTCCAGCAGGAAAAGGGGTGGGTTTAAAAAATGCTTGAGGGAGTGAGAACAGACTTTAGAGGCACTACATCTGCAGGTCTCATTTTTATGTCTGCTGCACTTTTACAGTGTGTGTGTGTGTGTGTGTGTGTGTGTGTGTGTGTGTGTGTGTGTGTGTGTGGGTGTGTGTGGGTGTGTGTGTGTGTGTGTGTGTGTGTGTGTGTGTGTGTGTGTGTGTGTGTGTGTGTGTGTGTGTG
>JAOTRQ010000003.1:1574274-1588524 GCA_028565875.1 Hoplisoma paleatum | reverse complement strand
TTTAGTAGCAAAATAATTGCGATTAATTTGCGATTAATTGCGATTAATTAATTACAGACCCTGTAATTAACTCGATTTAAATTTTTAACCGAGTCCCACCACTAATATATATATATATATTATTGTAATTATTGTTATTGTAATTACTGTTATTGCAATTTAAGTTTTTAGGACTTTGTAACCTGGTATGAAGGAACTGGATGAATAAGTAATTAATCCTTTATAAGAGAGTTTGTGCAACTTAGGTTCAGTTTGTGTTTGATTTAGAATTCCCCAACTCATTTTCTGGTTTCTTGGGTGATTCCACAACAAAGTCAACATCCACCCACTTGTATTTGCTTGCACCAACATAATTGATTGTATGAGCAGTCTTTGTAGACATTTCACCCAGCAAGAAACTATTTAAGCAGATCTCAGTCTGACTTCCTCTCACATTTGAACAAACCCGTTCACACATACACATCCGTACAGACATGGCACAACAGTGTGACAACATAACTTTTCAGGGGTTAAAGTTTCCTGGATATTTGCACACTGAGGAGTCTATCCACGATGCCACTGCATTGAAATTTCAGGATACAGACACTTTAATTGTCACCTACCCTAAATCAGGTAAATGGCTGAATGAAACAAAACTATATAAAGAAGTTATGAAAACAAGGTCTTGATATGATATTTGTACAGAAAAATTATCATCTGGTATGTTAGAGTGGATGCACTTGCCTCAAAGCATTATTTATGCTGGGTATATGAGACAAAGCCTAACAAGACACTGCTAACTAAGGTGTAATCATTGTTATCATTTTTATCATTTTATGTATCTTTATCCTGATCAGGGTAGCAACAAGGTCCTAGACTTATGCAGGGAGTAAACTGTGTTCGAACGTGTTTGTTCTCTCTGGATATATCAATTTCTTTTTACTTCATATTGCAGGAACAACATGGATGCAAGAGATTGTCACTCTGGTGAGATCCAAAGGAAATCCAGAATTTGCTCAAAGCCAGCCTAACTGGACACGAGCACCATGGATCGAGGTAAAATATTTCCAAGATTTTCAAAAGACTTTACAAGAGCCTCGTCTTCTCACCACACACCTACCATATAAGCTACTGGCCAACGGTCTACAGGGCTCAAAGACTAAGGTATGATAAATCAATGATTGTGGGTGATTGGAATTTTGTTTCATTCTTGTCTGAATAACCACTTTGTGACGTATCGGTGCTCTTGACTGGGCTAATTTAATAGCGCCCATCATAAAATACATTACATACTTTTTAATTGTCTCGGTCAGCTTTCAAAAAGATGTGTGAAAATAAGACCAAAACTACATCATAACCTGGGTTAGCAGCGGCTGATTCAGAAGTGACACTATGAACAGTGAAGTGATTTTCAGATCACCATGGTTTAAATTGGATTTTTGTTGTTCATGTAAAAAGCTACCAAATTCAGATACACTTGATTATGTCAGTTTTGAAACAGGTTTGGAACAGGTTTCTGTGTTGCCGCCTCAAGTTTTATATCACATATGTAAAACTTGCTTAATTGTAAACAGTGTCACTAAATATCATAATGTCATGTTTTAGCAGCCTTGTTTTCTGTGCAGTTGGTAGTTATTGGGCCACATCTGATTGTGCCGGCACATTTTGTTCAAGAAAATAAAAAAGTTACATATAGATTTGCTTGCTGACCAAATGGCAAGACATTTTTATTGAATGTCTCTGTATAACTGCTGCCACTCATCAAAGATCTTCATGAAGGAAAGCGGCAAAGGATGATGCATATTTATTTGCAGATGTATGCTTTTATCCAGACATAAATTATGTAATTTGTTCATTTTAGGTCATATATGTGGCAAGAAATCCCAAAGATGTGGCAGTGTCCTATTTTCACTTCAATAAGATGGTCAAATTTTTGTCAGCATCAAATTCATTTCCGGATTTCCTGAGTGCTTTTCTGGATGGACAATGTTAGTAGAAAAATTTATAGATATGGCTTTTTTTAAACTAGCAGTTCTTCTATAAATTTGTATTTTTTACTTTTTCTTTCTAGTGAATTATGGCTCATGGTTTGATCATGTAAAAGACTGGACCAACAATTCAAAAAGCATTCAAAACTTTCTCTACATCACATATGAAGAAATGTCCATGGTAAAATGTTTTTTTTACTTTACAGTACTTACTAACACTTCACCTACAGCACTGTCACATAAGGTGTGTAATGTAAATGAACTGTAACGTTCTATAAACATTCCTCCAGGGCGATTCTGAATTCTTGTAACCCCTTGGGGAGAGTTTCTTATAAACAACATCTAGTCATCCTGCTTCTGCCGCTTTTACCTTAAACATTTTGTAGTTTAATTGTCGTTTCGATTCAAAAAGTTGGCAAGTTAAAAATTCAAGAGAAATATCACCTCAATCAAAATGTTATTGCATCTTACAAAATGTCCTAACTAGTTTGGGTTTGTTGTTTGTTAACCATCAAGTTATTTTAAAGATAATTGAGGCTTAAATATTCTACTTCATAGTTATAAGAAAAGCAGTTCTTAAAACCTACTTGTTTAAAGACAACTTTCAGAAGTAACTGAATGTCAAGTGTAAGTTTATATAGCTGGTGTCTGCATGAGAAATGTAACCTCACATAAGAGCCTAGTTAACATGGGATATCCCAAAGCCAAGTTAATGTTTAATGATCAGGAATAAAGCTTGTAATTATCATAACCATATTAATTATCTATTTAACCATATAAAACAAAGCATTTCTGTTGCAAAACAGAGCTGATTGATTATAGTAGACACCTTTAGAAATGCATGTAACATTGTAAAAGGCATCTTACTGCCTTGCTACCATTATACCACCTATCAGTGGTATGATGGTGTTTTTGTTAAGCTTGGAATGCCAAAACAAGTAGATATAAATAATCCAAGAGTTCATACAATCAGCCACAAACAAAATTCATACAACCAACCAGAGTTTTTAAAAGTTAGTTTTACAATTATCTACCATTTAAAATTACAAATACTCCATGTTTAATATATAGTGACTTCTATGTCCTAGATTTGGCACTGAAAATGTGTTATATTGAATAAACTGAAAATATGAAGCGCGATATCTAAATGGCTGAACAAATGTGTTAATTAATCCCCAGATTAAAAATAAAGTGGTCAGTAATTCCTACATTGCTGTAACTGTAATAATAATAATATGTATATTCAGGATAAACATGTTTAAGTTCACATTGAAGCTTGTGTAAATAAGGAGATCACTAGCATGGACGGAGCTAGCATGTTTATCTTTATGTCTTGGCGCAGGACCTACGAGGTGCTATGCGGAAAATAAGCCAGTTCTTGGAGTGCCCCCTGCTGGAGGAAGAGCTAACCAACACTGTAAAACTTTGCAGCTTTAGCAGCATGAAAGAAAACTCCATGGTGAACTATACACTCATTTCACAAGATGTCCTGGATCACAGCAAGGGAAAGTTCATGAGAAAAGGTGAACCTTTCAACATATGATCAGTATCTCTGCTGTTTAAAAAAAGGATGCCTGTCAAATCCAGTGAAATGGATTATCAGGCAAGAAAAGAAAGATTAGATGGTGGTATAAATAGCAAAAAGACTTTATATATTATATGTAGATGGTGCATATAGTCAGGATCAGGTAGTCTGTATATATTATCAGAATCAGATTGTGGGGGTTTCATGGAAGAAGATTAATGTAAAAACTGTGGTCAGGTAAGATACATCTTCCATTGGCGGTAAAGGTGTGGTAGACAACTGGGCAAAGATTACTCACACCAAATGTGTCTAGGGTGAAGGTGAGGAGGGAATTATTATTATTATTATTATTATTAACTTATTATTAACTATTAACAATTTTAGGGATACATTTGTGAAGTACTCTTACAGATCTTCGATGGAGAAATGAACAACACTAACTGGGCCACTTAAGCACATGTGTTTAGCACAAACAATTATGTTGGATCATTGCCTTGTAAAAGACTACATTAATTCCTTTTAAGCTGGAATGTATAATCATTGTTAAGATTTACACCACACACTGTTAGTGTAAGGTGAACATCAAAGCTACCAAATTTCCCACTATGTGACGTAATGCAGCAGTGCAGATTTTAATTAAGGTTGAAACGTTTGGTGTTCTCTTTTTTCTTTTTAAAATTTGTTTTCACATTTGTTCAGCATATGTTTCGAGAAATTACTTTGATTTTATTGATTACAGTGAAGATAAGCCTCTCCCTGTAAAGTAATCTAAATACACTATCACACCGTTGACTATCAATAAATTGAGTATGTAAGACAGACACACAGTTTTGAAATAAGACGAGCTAATGTATATATGTCCACACAACAGAGATTTGAGCTTGTGGTGTAATTTAACACAAAATTTATTAAACTATGATGGTTTATGGTTTAGCTTTACCAGACAGCCAATCATATTTACATTTCTCTGGTAATAGTTTTCTTCCATTCTTTATCCTTATAGGTGAAATTGGAGACTGGGTTAACACATTCTCCATGGAGCAAAGTCGTAGGTTTGATGACGTGTATGCTTCCAAGATGGCACACTCCCCTTTGACATTTGTGTGGTACAAGCCTGGGCAGGAGACCCTTTTAAAATCTGGGGTAGAAACTGACACGGAACCTCTTTCTTGCATTTCCTAAATTTCTTCTATCTATTAACTGTTCATAATCTAGACATTTATATAATCCATTAGATTATATACCAACTTTGCTGGATAATTTGTTTGAGTTTATGTATTTATAATTGATTTAATCCTTATTGTGACATTTGTATGTTTTCAGATAATACTAAGTAAGTTGTATTTGTGATGATATTAAAAAGCCAGCTGTACTGACATAGGTCAAGAATTAGAAGCTTTAAAATGATGCAGAATGTGCACAAAAACTCATAGCACCAACAATAACATAAATGAGTAAAAAATTTAGTGCATGTTATGCAAATTTGTGCAAATCTTTTCCAAAAGAAGAAAAAATACTACACAGATGAATGGGAAACAACATAACTTTATGGAAAAAATCTAAAGGAATAATTTAATATTGAGGCCTAATTATTCTAAGTATATAAGTTTTTATATATATATATAATACTGTATTATATAATATATATTATAAGTATATACGTTTTTTTAACTTTTGACTTACCTATTAAAATTTTCTCCTGTTTGGAATCCTGGTGTCTTTTGGGAAAAACAGCCTAAATATATTTAAACTCTGTGTCCCTTCAAAGCTGTAAAAGAGGTAAAGGTTAACTATTTCATTCTGACAGTTCTGTACAATTATCCACCAGAAACATCTGCCGGAGGCATTTGTTCCCGTTTATATCCACATATCTGCATAAAACCTATCAACAAAAACGTTTTGTGTTTAGTGTATGTTACCATACAACTACTTTGACCATGTTTAGCTCCAAATCAATTTACATGAACAAAGAAGTTAAACTTGTGTTTAAGTGAGAGGCCCTTCTGCTGTGAGATTTAAACCACATCCCTTTTGTTTATTTGTATAACACCTTTCATACACAGTGGCAATTCAAAGTGTTTTACGTAGGGAAATTTAATTTTAAAGGCATTAAAAGGCATGCATAATCTGCATTTCATATTGTAACTTAATATACATCACATGTTGACAATTCTTTATGCTTAAATTATTGTATATTCTCATATTATATATAACTTAATATACATTACATGTTGGCAATTCTTCTTGCTTTATAATAAATACAACTATGAGCTAAACCAGCCTCTTTGCTACCTAGAAATAAAATCACATTGCAAAAGTGTTTTCATGGCTGTGCTTTTGTATGTTGCTTAGCTGCTTG
The DNA here is from genome assembly GCA_028565875.1 of Hoplisoma paleatum. Lineage (NCBI taxonomy): Eukaryota > Metazoa > Chordata > Actinopteri > Siluriformes > Callichthyidae > Hoplisoma > Hoplisoma paleatum. The sequence continues at coordinate 1,582,673 of JAOTRQ010000003.1, read as the reverse complement.
CTGAACAGTGAGTATATATTGTCTACATTGTAGAGATTGTAAGTTTATTGTTGGTTAATGGGCTTATTGACATTTTGCAGTCTTCCAGTAAGATTGAGCTAAGCCCACGCTCAGGTGAAACTCAGGTGCATTAAAATACTGCATTCTGCTTAATGTTCCACAAACAAGTCTGCAGATAAGGACAGATAGTATTGACCATGCTGTTTAATTGGTTACAAAGCATTCTGGGTGGTTATCTGGCATTATATCTGCTTCACTAATCGTTGGTCTGTAAGTTACAGCTATGTAGCTTCAGCAGATCATTTTATCGCATTGATAAATTATATTTGTAAAATATAAATAAAACTGATTGCGGAACTAAATGTAACAGAGACAACACAACTGTGACATAATAAAAGGTTCACTTACACATAGGGCTAGTATGGAAAACGCACAAAAAACTGGGTCTCCACCAGTCAACAGCTTTTAAGACATGGTCAGAACACCATTTCATTTACATTTTCAGCATTTAGTAGACACCTTTATCTGAGCAACTTATATTTCAGTTACAGTCTACACATTGGGCAAACATTAAGGACCTTGTTCACGATCCCAACAGCAGCAACTGAGCAGTGGCAAGGCTTGAACCACGTTATTTCTTATCCAGGACATTAACCTAAACTAGGTTATCCCTTTATTATTTTACAAAAAAGGGCAAAAGGTGTTTAGGCAAAAGGTGCTATCTTCCTAACTGTAGATCAGATACAGATGTAAACATCTGAACAGAAGTGTTGTCTAATATCCATCATGTAAACTCAAATGCTTTTAGTTTACAACAAAAAAAAAGAATTGGCCAGACTATGACATGTGACAGATATGTCAGGTAAATTGCATATTGAGGCCAGTTGTAGCCTAGTAGTTAGGGTCACAATGCTAGGTTGGTGCTGGTGAGGCCTTGTGCTAGAGCCATAACCCCCAATTGCTCAGGTTACTATATATAAAGGTATCTGATGAATTGTAAATATGAATGTTGGGGCGACATTTTGAAATAATGAAGCCAGCATTGCCTACCTTGCCTGAATTACTTGCCCGGATTCCAGTGATGAATAAATGCACATTTAAAGTTCTTTAATCCCCAGACAATGTTTGGTTGTTTTATAAATAATGGATTTTTTAAAGTCACTGCTGGTCTTAAAATATTGCTTCAGATCTAACAAAGACTGGCAGTAAGCATGGTTTAAGCATGAGCATGAGCATGTCTGTATTCTCTTATTGCTTTCAATATGAGCAAGTTTTGGATAGTGATTGGAAAATCTTTTCAACTGTGGTAGACCATCAGGAGCAGGGGGTAGCTTACAAGACGGATGGTCAGATGCTGCTGAACTATGTTTGCATTCTCTCTGGCGTTTTTCTTCCAGCTGTTTTTCATTGCTTCTGTCAGAGTTGTCGTTCGTGTTTGAGGCTGAAGGCTGCTGGGGGCGGGGGCGTCTTGAACTCTGATGATTTTAGCTGCTGCTCCACTAGGCATTGTAAATGTCTGTCAAGGTAGCCAATAAAAATGGGACAAGTCACTGTTCTTAATGCCCTCGCACAGCTCAAAGAAAATCACATAAATTAGGTCTACATGCTTCAGCTTTTCTGTGCCTAACCACCCCCAGTAAACTACATAAGCATGGGTAATTATGAGGCCTAACAGCATGCCATTGCTTGGTACTTCTAATGCTCTTTTAGTTCATATAATGTCTAATAATCATGAAACTATTAAAACAGTCTGGAATTCAATAGTTGCTGATTATTCTTTTAAACATTATAAACAATCATAAACCACAAACCTATTCAGCACTGCTATTTGAGAAAATTTTATTTAGGAAAATGTTTTTCTGTAAGCTGCTGTTTAATATTTCTTATTAATATTTAATATGTAATATGTCTTGAACAGTATGATGTATATATTATTAGGTTTTAAATATATGTGAGGACAACAACGGGTTGTGCAGCAATAGAAATTTCTAGTAGGCTAGCATATCCTACTTTATCCTACAAATATGAAATTGAGTTATAAAAAATAAATGAACTTGTTTGATTTGTGTATATTGGGAGGATTTTTGTCAGGCAGGCATGATGGCACAGTTGGTAGCATTAGCACTTCATGACAAATAAGACATGTTCAGTGTCTTTAGGGAAGCCTTGTGAGTCAAACGTGAAGTCATGTGTAACACGTGGCATTGGTTTATGCCATGTGTCAATAAGTTTGGTTTTGAATGGCGGTAAAGAAGCAAATGTGTTGGTTGTGTCTAATCAAAACCATTTGTTTATGTGAGTTCATTGATGCAGTTATGAAAAGAATGTAAGGCTTTAATTCCTGTACAGTTGAAAGAAAAGTTTTATAGTGTTTAATTGTATTTTTTATGTTTAATGCAAATGTGATGGCATAGGGGTTAAGGTACTGGGCTAGTTATTAGTAGGTCGCTGACTTAAGCCGCACTACCACCAAGTTGCCACTGTTGGGAACCTGGGCAAGCCTCTTATCCCTTGAAATGATATTCCAATGTAAATGTAGGTTTCTTTGGTCTGCTAAATGCTGTAAATGTAAATATGCATTCGTATCAGGCAGTTCACATGGCCCACTATTCAGATTGCTGCTTAATGTGCATGCAAGACTATGAACTATTAAAGTTTATAATACCTCCCTGACCTCTATGTCTCAGAACCATCACTATCACATTATGCATGTAAATAACGGGGGAGGACTAAAGTGGCATCCAGCAGTTTTCTCGGTGTTGCCACTATTGTATGACAATGTCAAATGTAAAATAAAAGCCATGGAATGTAGCTCCGCTCGTTTCAGTTCTTCCATGCACCCTGTTCTCACTCCCCCACCCTGTCTCGGCATCTGTAAAAGACTGCAATCACTCAGGGTGACAACAGGTCCATTAAACAGGAAAAATAAAGCAAATAAACAAAGCCATGGTAGTGCAATGCAACTTTCAACTGTGAAATTCCGGAAACTCATTTACATGCAAAAAATGCCTTCACATCAGTTTTGGTGCACAAAGCAACAGCGTCTGTGTTTTTTTTATATTCATAATTGTATAAAATATTGGTAACATATATGGGCATAGCTTTACCCATGATTCAGGAAAGTTCAGCTCTAAATTGTGGAGTGAGAGAAAAATCAGGTCAGGTGCTAGTGTGTCTTTACATCACTTTGAACTAGGGTGGGCTTGAATACCACCCCAAAAAGGTTTGTGAGAGTCACAGCCAAAGGTCACATTCCCTGTCTTTGGGCTGACATGATTAATATTTATAAGGATTTAATGCCAGATAGACATCCTCACCAGCACTCCCACACAAGATATTCACACGCAAACACACACACACACACACACACACACACACACACACACACACACAAACACACACACAAACACATCTACCCACGTGAACACTGGCTGTGCTTAGAACAACTGCAACAATCTGATTTTGACCTTTTATTGATCATCTAGTTAGTGGGATAACACTGACTACATGGGCCAGTGCAGCACATGTGTATATGTACCTCTGAGTAAAATATATGTTTTTGTGTGTAGTTTTTATGAAGTATATACCTATTTTGTGCTTGCAAGTCCAATCAAGCTTAATCAGTTTGTAGAATTAAAGAAGGGATATTAATAAACAAATACCGTATCTACCGAGTTAGAGTATTTGTCAAAACTAAAATTGTTGCAGAGAAATATACAGTAAGAATATCGGGTCTATTTAAAAACCAGGTCAGCTGCCTTGCTCTTTTACTACCTACATAAGCTATGGCCTGAGTAGAGAAAAGTGTAATAAGAATTATTAGAAAAAAAAGATGTATTAGATTTATTCTTAATAAAAGATAATAAGAATAAGAAAGCACTTCTGGGCGGTGATGGTCAGCTTGTGCTTAATAAGCTAACACCGTTAGCATTACAATTTGGGTGACCAATGGGTGGCATCGTGCACAATTGACATAATCTTCTATATATTGAAGGTGATTTTATTCACTTGAAAATGAATATTTATACATATTAAAAAGTAAAAACATTTGAAATATGATCCACAGCTTCTTCCATATTTGTTGCTTTTTGTTTTTTTGAGAAAAGTACTTAAGTGCCGGACTGATTGCGCAAAAAAAACCTGGTTAAATTTAAAGTATCCTGCTAGGCTGCATTTTAAAGCATATAATAATTCCAATAGTCAGGTTGATGTAAAGTACTGTCTAATTAAAGAGCTCATTAGGTTTTTGAACACTGATTGTGTAGGTTGTAAATTATGTGTGCTGTATGAGGTACTTCATTAAGTTGTTATTGTATTGAACTTGTAATCAGCATGGTTGCAGTCAACTTTCAACTGATAAGATTGTATTCAGCCTACTAAATGATGTAAATGTTACACACAGTATACAGTCCACTCAACAACACGTGTCTCCTAACACCCTAGAATGAGAAAAATAATGTAAAAAAAATATTTCCTTAAATAAAATTATTTATAGAATATACACAAAATTTTAAATTAAAGTATGAATACTTGCCCAAATAATAACCAGTAAAAAGCAAGAAAGTATCAGGTGAAAAGCACTTTCTTTCAATTGTATTTGCTTTCTTTTCAGAAAACTGTTACAAAATTTAAAAATAATTAAAATAATTTCATTTAATTAAACTTTTGATGTTTGATCCAATGTTGCATGAATAATTTTGCATGAATAATTTTCACACTTATTATTATGATGAACAACAGCTGTCTAATTCTAGTTATTTGAGGGTTAGGATGTGAATACATTTAAATATCAATGAGTCTATAATTATAAACATGCTGGTCTTGGCTGGTATTTAGCCAGAATAATAGAGTTATGTATTTAGTCTTGACCCATCACTTGAAGTCAAAAGTGGACATCTGCACATAACCTTTAAAAAAGTTGCCCAATCTTTATTTGTTGCAACATCTGATCACTATAAATCATTCTTACTGAAGATTGGTTCAGTCCAGTGTTAATAGCAATTTAGTTTTGTCCTCTGGTCCCAGCAAGTATTATCATACAGTTTCATAACCATTGAGAAGACAAGATTGTTGCACAATATTGTCATCTGCTTCTATTAAGCAGATAAATGATCGCCAGGGTAGCCAATATTTTAAAATGACTCACTAAGTAATAATCAAAGTTACAAAGGTCCCTTTGTCCCTTTAAGATAACTGACAGTGTCATAAAGAGACAATATTTGTCATAAAGAGCAAAAAAATGCCAAAATAAATATTGTGACACATTCATTCATGTGCACCACAACTGGCAAAACCGTGTCTTTGAAGAGACTCTGTTTGTGTTCATTGACATTTTCAGCATTTTTCAGATGGCTTCATAAAAAGACATTTAGACTGTATGCAGGTTAAGGTTAAGTAGTAAGCCTACCATTGTTGTGCTTAAACCAGCAACCCTCTGTTTACCAGTACTGCAAGAACCCAAAGGGGTCAATCTGTTAGAAAAAAGAGAGGCTAAAACATGTGGCAGAATCATTGTGTCTGAACACATATGGCAATATGGTGACAATGTAATAAAATAATAATAATAATACATTTTATTCAGTTTAGCATTTTTCAGGACACTCAAAGACGCTTAAATAATGAAAAATAAACATAGTGTGTTACAACACCTCGATTCTAAAAGATCTGATCCACAATAGAGACAGCTATGAATTTAGAAGTAGATCAAACCTTAATGACCTGTTAGAATTTAAAAAGGAAAGTCACATAAGTAAAACAGCTTGATGATCTTATTTGTTATGATTAGGCCTATGGTTTGCATCATGTCCATAAAGGAATATTAATATGAATATATATTTTATGCCAGACAATACCCACATCATGCGCTGTACCCAGCAGGCTCCTATCTTACTGCTGTTAGGCCTGGGTTACATGCTACATACAAAACTGTTTATAATAACATTTTGTTACAGTATTGACATATTTTTTGTATCTGCACTTTTTGAGTATTAGACAACTTATATGTTACATATATATTTAAACAAACAAATAAGTTCTATTAAAGTACATGCTACTGGTACATAGTGCTGGGAAGATACTAGTTTGGCTTACAGGTATATTTATGCACTACTGGATTACAGTAGATTGGTTCAAAGGTTAAGGATACAATATGAATAAGGTTTTCTATAGGTCTCATATATACCAGGGTTTTTTTTAATCATATCAACTGCTAAATTATTTTACTTTAATTGTTGTTTAGTCTCCAGGGCTATTTTTAACCTGTTGCTAAAAAATGCTATAATTTGTTTTGAGGACTGAGCAGTCAGATGCTGCAATACACTAAATCTGTGCTGGCATTAATATTACTATCAATAAAACAATTTTACTAGATGGTGACTGTGCTATACACTAAAAACCTCATTTGAAGGCATAATTGAACAAGCTAGAGCTCCACAGCTAGAACAAATAAGGGAACCTGAATCTCTAGTCTTTACTGTTCATCTTTTAATGCCAGGGCCGCAGGCTTTACCCCAACTTGCCTGTCTAGTCTTTGACAGAGGTTTAATGAACAAACTCAAATAATGCTTTTGGGTGTGAGTTTCCCTCCTGTGTCAATACCAGATACTAGCTAGTAGCAGCAGATGTTAGCCACGACCACATATGTAGGCTAGCGCTAATCTGACCATTTAAGTAAAAGCAATAGCTACACATTACAGGAGAAATAAAGCAGAACCATGATTCATAAAATCTGTTTGCATCTCTGTTATCTAATGCACCTGTACTGAGGACGTGACTAATATTGGTGTAAACAGAAAGAAAACTATGTGCTTCCTAAGTTTAATATGTGCCAGGTGTCCTGGTTAATATGCCACAAAGGAAGGAATTCACCCTTTAAACTAAACATTTGCTTTATGTGTAATATGAACAATACATTTTGTAACATAATGTACAATATGGAGTTTGACATACACGTGTACTTTCTTCACTTTGCTATTGTATATAGTTTTAAATTCAGTCCTGTCAAAGGACACACCGCAACTGTTTGTGTATAATGGTTTTCTTAAGTATGAATTGCTAATATACATCTATGTTAGCATTATTACATTCACTTATGGCTTTACTTAACATAACTGTAGTGATTTATGTCATTTATGAATTCATTTTTCTGGATAAATTGCAGACGTGTCAAAAAAGGTATAGTAAACCTATATATAAAGTCATTCCACATGAAATGTACCCGAGAAGTTGTGTTAGTTCACAAATTATGAACAGCAGTTACTTCAATTTGCATAAACCTTTATGCTTTTAACCATAAATAATTGTATTATTGTATTTGTATTAAACAAAAAACTATGTAATGGATGCACATAATTGTTAGGGATTAGATGTATGAGTTATTTTAACCCTTAATGCGTATTTTGCAGCATTGCACTTCCATTTTTACTGCAACTGATAACGCATATGTGTTTCTCTTATGCCCGTTTGTGCTTATGTACTACGTACACATAACACTAACTAAATTAAAGGATCAAACATGAATTCAGGCACAACCTGCTGTGAGGAGACAACACAGCTTTATGGCCACCTTCCTCGCTTTTGTTTAAAACACCATTCACCTTCCCAGTGGTTTCCTGATATCCATAATACAAAATAAAATAGTTTAAAATATTTATTTACAGGAAAACACAAACTGATCTTATCTCTCACAGGGTACTTTCCAGCATTTTCACTTGGTGAGACACATAAACACATATCTGTTAAAAGAACAGAGGGCTGACTTATTCAGCAGCCAAGGCAAAACACATGCAAAGTTATGCAAATGATGAGTCTGGAACGTGCCACAACCACATCAACATTTTTATGAAGGGTCAGACAAAAGCTATGTACTCTGAGACACACTGAGCAAGCAGGCTTGTTAGCTGCCCGTTAGGCCTGGGGCTGGATTAGGTTTCCCACCTGATGACAACCACTTTAAAGCTAACAACTGGCCAGCTGACTGCTTTCTCTCTCGCAGACACAGAACATGCTTTAACAAGCTAGAAGCAACTGAAAGTTCCTAGTAAAGAGGACCTAATTATTAAGGATGCTTTCATAAAAGAAGGAAAGGGAAACACAAAATAATTACCCATTGTTAAACTGGTTTCCTACATTTTCTCTCCTCTGGATTAAGCGATTGACCCTAAAGCACTTTTTTTTTTCCAGAATTTATGTTTATATAAATAACTTTGTTATATTAGATATTATATTATTATATGGTATTATATAAGTGATAAACAATTACTGCCAAATGTCCATACCATAAAATAAATTATGATTTTCTGTCATGTCATTATATATATTATATACAGGGACAGTGTAGCCTAGTGGGTAGAGCGTTGGGCTGGGAACCCAAAGGTTGGGGGTTCAAATCCAGGCTCTGC
>JAOTRQ010000003.1:1549475-1564460 GCA_028565875.1 Hoplisoma paleatum | reverse complement strand
GTGTGTGTGTGTGTGTGTGTGTGTGTGTGTGTGTGTGTGTGTGTGTGTGTGTGTGTGTGTGTGTGTGTGTGTTAAAGCGACAGGTAAATTCTAGTGCGTGTTTATTAAGAGCTTTGTAGTACAATGACAGGAATGTGAGGAATTTGCAGTGCAGCAGCAGCATTGAGGTCTCTAACATGAGAGCGCCCCTGTATGAGCAAAACTGATAACGCCACACAGGTTATACTGTCATAGTGTCTCAGGTAAACGCACCATACAAGCAATTTAAGTTACTTTAATAATAAAACGTTGTGATTTCTCGAGTAGACACTTATTATAAGCCATAGATTTGGTAGGATTTAATTATTACTTATTTTTCACCGTTGCTAACGACATTGAAAAGAATGCGGTCAGATGAAAGACTTGATCTGCCTGACAACTGAACTTTCCCCTCATTGGTTTAGGCTCACTTCTGTTTCCTCCTCTTCCTTATGTGCAACAAAGGAACGTTTCAAAACTTTCTTACAAATTCCTCAAATCTTATGATTAATAATACGATTTCAAATAAATGGCTTTGGTTTGCATTGTTTTTTTATTTGTACAATATGATGAATATAAAATAAAGGTGGACTTGGTTTGATTGTTTGAAAAATATGTTGTTGTCGTACATATGTGCAATAGTTGAAATACGAGTTAATTTGCACAATGTTGGTTTTCGAGCTAAATGGCAATTGTACATTTATTGGATTATTTTGCACAACGTTTGTATATTTGAGTAGAAACATTTAAACCAAACAACACACTCCTGTCAACATCATAAAATGTTTTATGAAACAACGTTCGTTATTTGTGTTTCGAACAAACTGCGTCTGAAAAGCTTGTTGTTAAACTAGAATAGAACTTGGTTGTAGTTCTCTGATAAATAAGTAGATTTATAAACGAGAAGGTGGACAAATTCGCCTACTATACCGCCCCCTACCAATCACTGCTTATACACATCAGACCACAAGTCTTGCTATACTTTTAATACCCACCGAACAGCCTTTCTGCCCCCTGTTTAGAAAAAGGCCTCCTCCTCCTCCAGTGCCTTCCCCCTGGTTTTCACCCCCACAGCCCATACCAGCCCATAGCCCATCGCCATCCGGGGTAAAAAGGACCTCCCATGGGCTGCAAGTCATTTAAGAATTATCTCTGTGCTCAGGCAGACAGCGTCTCTCTCTCTCTCTCTCTCTATCTCTCTCTACACACACACATACATACGCGTGCGCGCGCAAACACTGGGGCCGCTGCTGGTTGCTTTCATCTTCCCCTTAACAACAGTGCACGTCACAAGCTCGCTGAGAAAAGGGAGTTTAGTCAGGCGGAGCGGCGGCGGCTCATTTGTTCAGAGCGGCTTCATCCGTGCAAACCTCCGATCCTCCGTCCTGCCGAACCATCTGCGCTTTTCCCCTCTTTTCAACTTTTCTTCCTCTGTGCCAAAGTCCGACGGCAGTACCGAAGTCATGGAGCACCAGCTGTTCTGCTGCGAGGTGGATACCATTAGAAGAGCTTACCACGACGCCAACTTGTTGAATGACCGAGTTTTACACACTTTGCTCAAAGCCGAGGAAAACTACCTCCCATCGTCCAATTATTTTAAATGCGTGCAAAAAGAAATTGTACCCAAAATGAGGAAAATCGTCGCCACATGGATGCTAGAGGTTTGTAGCTTACGACCCGACTTTTTCCCCTACATTACACAACTTTGTCTCAAGATGTTTGTCCCTTATGCTCTTTGGACCCGACCGAGCCCAGGCCGGTCATTACTAAGAAAATATTTAAACACACACTCTTTTTGGCATCTTTTCCCTTTTATCTAAATCTGTCAATTTTGCTAAATGACATGTTTTCCTTTTTTAAAATGTGCTCGAAGAAGGTAATGTTCCCAAGATCGTCTTCCGAGCTCTTCCTCTCGTTTTGTCGTGAATATCTTGATCGACTTGTATACGATATTTTGGAACTTGCGTGCTTCGTTTCGTTTGAACCTAAAGTAAGCTAAAATGCATTTTATACGAATTTATTTCAATTTAATATCGATGTACACGTATGCAATCCCACTCGTGCCAGTAGCCTATTATGCGCCATCTTTGCTGTCGTGTGGAGAAGTTATTTTAATATCGTAAAAATTCCTAATAAACCCCAATTGTGTCATTTCTCAAATGCAATTGCTTAACGTGAGCTCTTTTAGTAGTGTTTATAATTTAAATATGATTCCTAGAACTCTTCTTTACATTTAAGCGTGAAAACTTTTGTTTCAGTTTTGCCATACCTCATGCACGACGTCCCTGAAGGTCGGAATAAAAAATAAGAGATTTTATTTATTTCTGTGAGCAATATCACAACTTAAATATTCGGATTTGAATCTTTATGACTTAATTTGGATTTACATGTGATTTTTGTGCGATTTGATGAACTAGTATAATTTATATTAATTTTTGAAATGTGTTCGAGCTGGTAAAGCCGCATGGACCACATGCCCCTGGACTCCATGTGAAATTAAATTAATTTGAATTACTTTTCGTTGTCGGATGCGACTTTTCTTTGTTCTGATCGATACAATACCCCCGGCACAACATTTACATGTGATTTTTACTCGTCGGAACAATTTTCTTGTATTTTTAAATATTTTTTGAAAAGATGACGAACTAGAAATACTCTGCAAGTCTCGTTCTGGACGCCACCTTTGTGTATTAGGAAGCAACAACCACTAGCATCGACTGCTAACTGCAGCATGTATACAAAAAATAACGTAAAAAACTTTTAACGTTTAATTAATTACATTAGGACTTTATAACACGTTTAATTACCAAATGCTATTTAAAGCACGTTACTGAATGCACTCATGTCGGTTGGCTTTCAAATTAAAAACATTCTTAAATACATTTTAATTAATTTCTAAATTGATGCCAAAAGGCTACATTGATTATGATTTTCCATTTAATACTAAGTGCACAAGATCTTATTTAAAAATGGGTCCCATTATCTGTTCTTGGCTATGCATTAAGTTTATTTACATTTCTTTTCAGGTGTGCGAAGAGCAGAAGTGTGAAGAAGAGGTTTTCCCGTTGGCTATGAATTACCTGGACAGATTTCTGTCTGTCGAACACACTAAAAAGACCCGACTACAGCTGCTGGGAGCCTCCTGCATGTTCTTGGCCTCCAAAATGAAGGAAACAGTACCGTTAACAGCCGAGAAGCTATGTATATACACGGACAACTCTATCAGACCCTGCGAGTTATTGGTAATTACATGTTAATTGTAGATTTGGCCAATCAGAACGTAGTTTGCAAGTTGTGCACATCACGCTGGTTCTGTAAGTTATAGCTGAACTAAGCAGATAATGGAATGCATATTATTACAAACTATTAGAATACGACATTCCGCTTTTTGGTTGAGTAATGTAAAACATTTAACTGAAAGATTGCACTAATGGCCAGATGTTTTAGTCCTTGTATACAAAACATGGACCCAAAGTATTGTACTTCAACCCTTGCACTTTGATGTGTTTTCTACAGCAAATGGAGCTACTTGTACTAAATAAGCTTAAGTGGGATCTAGCATCGGTTACACCACACGACTTCATTGAACATTTTCTCACCAAGCTACCAATCCACCAGAGTGCCAAACAGATTCTGCGCAAGCACGCACAAACGTTTGTTGCTCTTTGTGCAACAGGTATGTGAAATGTTTCCGCACTATTCTTTATGGTTTAACAGAGTTCTTTAGAATGCAGACGTATGATAATTATCTCTTTTGAACTGACATGTCAGGTTGATCTCTGTTGCAAAACACAAGCATGAAATTTGATGCAGTGTTTAGAAGTTTTACGTCTGTTAGGCCTGTTTCAAATTGCAATCAGAAGGACCTTTTATTGGGTTGGAAAGTACAGCCCCAATTCCTCCTGCAGAGGTATTATAAACTGATGTGAGCGTCTGTGAGTGAGAGAAAGTCTGTTGCCTTTTGTGGTGATTGCTGGGTCTGCACCATGCCTCAACAGAGGCCCCATTACAGCAGCTGCCTGCTAATGTACGTTGTATTATGACAGTCAGTTTTACATTAAAAATAGGATGCTATCTAATACTTTTTTGGCAAAATGAAATGTAATAAAGACGTGGTTATTTTTTATCTGTGTTTATCAGCTGATCTAGAAAGCTGTCTTTCTTCATTAGTTAGTTTATTTGTCTGCAGTAACCTTTAAATGTTTTACGAAGGATCTTCCCACCTTAGCACTTTTAGCATTTTATCATATGCCCTTTACCAGTGTGGGTATATGTAATTAACACCCCATTCATCTCCATGACCTCTGTATCTTTTGGGAATTGGCTTGGTATGGCTGCCAGGAGGATTGTGCTTGGGTGGCTGTTAACTACAACTATCGATAGATTTCATAGCTGCATTTATACTTACCGATAATTTGCTTTGAACACTGGTAACGACCTAAGCAATGTTATACTGCTACCTATGAGAGGAGCTGTTGTGTTACATAGCAGCCAGCTCCATGTGTGGGCAGAAGCCATAGTAAGTGATTGAGTGAGTGAGCAAGAGTGAGAAAGAAAGGGGAAAAGTCCCTATTGATTTATAATGTCTTCCCTCTGATGCAGGAGGCAGTGTGTAAAGACAGTCTTGTTATAGGAACAGAGCTATTTTAAAGCAGTTGGATATATATTGACAAAATGCATAAAACTTACCATACTTAATTTCCATGTTACAGCTGCCCTTCATTGTGATCCTTTCTATAATCTAACATAGATCTGGACTGGCTCTTTTCTTTTTATTCATTGGTATTCTCAGTACATTGAAGAATTAATTTTAATATTGTACTTTTTCTGTTTTCCAGATGTCAATTTCATCGCAAGCCCTCCTTCTATGATTGCAGCCGGCAGTGTGGCTGCTGCTGTACAGGGTCTCTACTTGAAGGGTAGTGACAACTCTCTTTCTTCCCAAAACCTCACCAACTTTCTCTCCCAAGTCATCAGAAGTGACCCGGTGAGTTTCGCACCCTATCAATAAATTGGCTAGCTGATTTAAGAGTCTGAAGTAGTTTTTGAATCTGATGTTTCCTCCTTCTTTTATAGGACTGCCTTCGATCATGTCAGGAGCAGATTGAGTCTCTGCTGGAGTTGAGTCTGAGACAGGCACAGCAACAAAGCATCTCTACTGAGAGTAAACGAGTGGAGGAGGATGTAGACCTCTCATGCACCCCCACAGACGTCAGGGACATTAACATTTGAGAGTGCTGCTGTTCATCTCTAGAGTGTTTATTCTTGGGTAATGGGCTTTGACCAGAGGCTTCATTGGGACTAGAGGGCATGCAGGCCCTTAGTGGAACCCCTGCCAATACCTTGACCAATCTTAATCAGATCCTCCAAGTGCCCTCACTGTTGACTCCTTTGTGGCGCCCCCTGTGGCCTTCATGATTGGGCTGTTGCCAGCCAGGACTACCAGAAGAGGACAAGAGAAGGATGAAAACCCTGATCGTACATGGCTACTTTCTTTCAGGCCCTGCTCATATTACCTGAAAAAAAGAAATGTATAGGTAATCTAGGATTTTTGAATTGTGACAGCTATTTTTATGTAGCTGTGACTTGTCTTATGACAGACAAGGATCTAGTTGGTAATTTTATTTCAAATATGTCAACCATTATTTGAAAGAGAAGAGGCATTGTTTTGTATGTTTTATCTCTTTCGTTTAGCTAGTATAACATCACATGCTAAGTCACCCTGGCAATTTTTTTTGCAATCTAGGCATGTGTATGTATCTCCCGCTTGCTTATGCGTTTAGTCACTTTATTCTATTGTCTAGACTTAAAGCTCTAACATGTCACTCTTCTCTTTCAAAATGGCTCCTGTAACCCTAGTATATATTTTTTTCTGTTGAGCATGTTATACTATGTTGTGATTTAGAGGCCTGTGGATTGCCAAAGCTGAGGCTTTAATTTAACACCAGAAAGTACCATTGATCCCCACCCCATCAAAAATCATTTTAAGATTTTTGTTTCTTTGTTTGCTTCTTTATTCTCACTGCCAATGCCATCACTGGCACAATAAGCTTCTTACTCGCTTTCTTTGTTACACTCGCAGTGCAATCCACAGTCTACTTTCCTTTTAGATGTATGTATTATCTAAAACCATTCCATTTTTCTTTTTAAAAAAAAAGCACTTTTGGTCCGTCTTGTATGACTGACTTACGAAAAAAAAAATCCACATTTGTAAAACAAAACTGAAAAATATGGAATGGAGTAGGAATTGAGGACAGGTATGTTTCCTGTCTGCAGCATGGAGCCGGTCTCTTCATGGTATTATAGGTTAGTGAAAGAGATGGAAACAAAACGAACTCTCAGATTAACAGAGGAGCAATAATACAGCACCACCACTATCCTCCTGCCTGAGATGGACTGATGCTGGAGAACGTCAAGGCGCAATCCCGAAAACTATCAAATCTACCACAGATCATTTACACGCACCCTATATATTCAGGTGCATTGATGACACTAAAACAGCTATTGATAACATTAATCTGTTCCCCTCACAAGGCCAGTTTTGAGCTGACATACTTTGGATGAGTATGGATTGTAAGTGAAAACAAGTGCTGTGGCTTTTGGAAGATTTTGCACAAGCTCTCTGTTCTCTCTGTTGGGGGACAAGAAAAAATTACTGATGGTAGAAGTTGCAAAGGGGTATCGCCCGGACATCAGAGAGTAACTGCATAACTAAGGTGTTTGTACAAGAAGAAAAAAGAGAACTTGGGAGCACACACTCCTCATATTTAGCTGCTATGGTGGGATTTTTGGCAAGTATGAACCTTTCAAATGAAAAGAAAAAAACAAACAAAAAGACATGCTTTGTTCTCGTCTTGTTTTGCTGCTATTTTTGGTTTTTGTCTATGTAAAATGTCAATATACTGCCATAGGTTTTGAATTTTCTCATAGAAAATTATGATATTGACATCTGTTTCTTTTGGTAGGCTTTTTTATGTGATCAGTTTTTATTAATGTGATTACTGCGCTATTCCAAAAAAGAGGAAAAAAGATCGAAAAATAGAAAAATATTCCTGTCTTACCCACAATACCTCAACCATGATTTAGCGATGATTCTATTTTCTCAACTCAGTCTTTTTTTTACTTCAGCGTCTGCTAGTCCTGCTAAAGGATGTGCATCACAAACTTTCCTTCTGGGTCCTGATATAAGCAAGTAGAGCACATTAAATGACATAAATGTCTTGAACAGATTGATTTTATAACTCGTTGAGTTTTTACCTGTTTCGTTGAGAGACTGTATGCCCCCTCCTCTTCATGGCCATTTGGCCTAGATTAAATGTATTTTAAAAGCTTTTTTATAAATTGCTTTGATGGTGGACAAGAGATTCAACATTGCTCCCTTGCTAAAGTAGCTTATTTGCAATGCGTCAACTTATCATGTCGTTATCACAATAATTTGCAAGTAGAATTGTAGAAGTACAATCACTAGTCTATATTTTCTTATTTGTGTTATATCCGTATATTGCAAGTCTGCAAGTGTCTGAAGTTTATACTTTTTATACTTCTTAATAAAAATTAGAGCTGACCTTAATTCTCATACCCCTTTTTAGCCATAGACATGGTGCTGCTATATGTCCTGCATTTTGACTGGATATGATGATCCAGCTTTGATTTGTACAATAAGCTACTGGCTAATCCAGGACCCAGGGGGACAAAAGCACACAATATCCTCTGTTTAGTATCAGGAATGTTTGTTACCTCAAGACAACAGTTAAATGTCTAAGAAGGCATTTGTCGTGCCGAAAAAGACAAGACAGCATGGAGGTTTTCACCCGAGGTTTCTATTGAATGTGCAAAGAGAGATATTGACTCGGAGAACGGAGAAGTCATTGCATCCTCCCATCCCCACACCCTAAAAAAAGCTTGGCTTTGTGTCTTGATTCTGGTGTAAATGAGGGCAGTTGCTCTTAATCTTTTAGTCTTGAATGGTGTTAATTACAGATGGATCACAGGTCAACCAAGGACATTCTAGATAGATATGTTGATGACCCAGAAATAAAATATCACTTTGTGTGTATTTTCTTTCATTTTATTTCAACCTGATGCTGGTCCGAAATGCTCAATCGTAATTTTGGAGACCCATTCTAGACATGATGTTAACTAGAATAAAAGTTAAGCTTGAAAAACCAATTACTGTGTCTTTCTTTTTTGTTGTAACAGTGAATGTTGGAATTTCATCATGACATCATTTCATACTACAATTGTTGATTGCACTTTTTATGATATGACTTTCACTTAGATGTCAATGTACAGTTCTTTGTTGTTAAATCAACATTAGCTAGTGTTAGTTCTTTAGTTTTTAATACTTCATCAAGGCATGACCAAATTCTAACATTTTTTGCAATACATAAGATATCCTCTTTATGCCATCAAGTCATGTTGATGGGCCACAGTTTAAATATCCTTTGGTGGCAATGTTTTAGTTTGTAACGGCTGTTAAACCTGGAAGTAAAAGTAACAACTTGATTATTTAAAGTAAGACAGGCAGTGTTGCTAATGGGTCAAAAACTGGAGATCACATAAACAGTGCAACTTGGGTTGTCAGTTGCCCTAATCTGGGTACAATAAATCAGGATAGGAACCTATAGAACATCTATATTGAAACACTCCTAAATTCAATAATTCCAGCTGTTTCAGAATGTTTATTTTGTCAAGTTCCGAGTGGATGAGGAATTTCTCATAGTGCATCTAATTTTTATATATAAATATATATCATATTTATTTGGGCGGCACGGTGGCTGAATGGTTCAGCACTGTCGCCTCACAGCAAGAACTCCCGGGTTCGATCCCCGGGTCGGGCATGTTCGGAGTTTGCATGTTCTCCCCGTGTCAGCGTGGGTTTCCTCCGGGTACTCCGGTTTCCTCCCACAGTCCAAAAACATGCACTAGGTTGATCGGAAATGTGTAAATTGTCCAGTAGTCATATACAAGATCCCTGTAGAGATACAGGGTTGGGGAAAGACCTGGCAACCTACCCCGTAAAATGTAAATTGCCAAGATACTCTGAGGATCGGTAACGGTCCACAGAGTGACCCAGGGTCGAATTCGACTGAAGGGTAAAATAGATAGAGATATATACATAATGGTTTTTTAGTTGTTAGTTTTAGATTTTATTGTCATGTTCTCGTTACATTTAAGACAGTAACAATAGCTGCTTATAAGATTCATAAGTTTACAACCCCATCCATTTAAAATTTTGGATTTCCAATTGTCACTTGCATGTCTTTGGACATGTCAGTGTCTTTGGGAGTTAGTCAGAGAACCCCAAAAGACACTGGACAGTAAACAGTAAACAGCCAAACAATCTTTCTGTATATCTCACAGACCGTCTGACTGGATTCAGCAAAAAACATTCAAAGGAAAAGGAACTCAGACTATTTCACACACACTCATCAGTGACTAAAGTCTGCAAGAATACTGTCTTTGGTCTTTGGCATTCTCATGTTTGCGGTTTCAGAGGAAAGAACAAGATTGCTTCCCACTCCTCAGCAAAAAAAAAGAAAAAGAACCGCTCAGAATGTGTGACTTCTAGTGCGTGAACATGACTGACTACCAGGTTCCAGACTGGCGGCTAGAGAAATAGTTTTGACATAAGCTATCACAACAAAGCACAGCTCTTCAGTGATGTGGTTTTTATAGATTAAGATTCACAACAGTACACAATCACTGAGTGTGCATTTCTGCCTGACCTATCAGAGAACAATACCACTGTATAGTCAAACATAAGTGGACACGCATACCAAATGTTGAGTATAGGTGTATCAGGCACAACCTTTGATACCGTTCTAAATATAAAATACATTTTTTGACATGCACACTCCCATTAACCTTGACTGCTCTTAAAAACACATTACCATGTCAAACAAGCTATTTGACAACTATCTGAGCCATAAACCGGATTTAAACATTATAATTACCACCTTCCAAAAATTCCAAACCAGCCCTAAAACTTTGATGCTGTGTATTTTGAGACATTTGTTTTAGAACCAGCATTAAATTCTTTAGTAATTAAAAGGAGAACCCGGTTATGAAATGAATGGGCTGTATTAAAATATGATAAATAATTTTTTTGGAATAGTTCATTTCTAATTGCCTTCCACATTCTGAAATACAGCAGTACTTTTGCCAACGCTCCACACAGGCCTACAGTTAAAGCAATAAAAGCATAACACGCAACAAACAAATAAAATACTATTTTACACCATTAAGAAAGATCAAAGTAGATCTGCACTTTATTGGTAGTATTATGAAGACTTTGCTGCAGTTGTCTGGTCGCCGGCATCTTGAAATTAAGTCATGATTGACGAGCACAGACGAAACTAGAGCTGTTGTTTCATGCTTTTTATTCTCAACAGATATTTTCAGCAACATGTGGAATCAATGCATTTTCAGGAATTATGTTCCTCAATTTGACCCCATCCGTACTCCTCAGTAAATTAACCAAATGGCAATGACCAAACACTGTCAGAGTCCTCAGAATTCTATCATTGAAGTGTTGAGCTTTCAAGTGTCAAAATCTATTTTAAATGGGCAATGCTGTGCCCCTAGTGCCACTGTTGTAAGCCAGTAGAGAGAATTTGCTGTTTTTCAAAATACAGAAGAAAAATGGAAGTGGGCCACACCACAAAAGATCAGACTCATTAATGTTTAATACACCCCAAATCCATTTCAAACCTTAAAGCTTTTCTTCATTTGACTATTTCTCCTTAAAAGCTTCTGTAACTTTTCTGTCTTCCCTCCCCACCTATATTGAATTAGCTTTGACTTCCCATAAACCTGTCACCAGTTTAATACTCAATAGAGACAACATAGCAACCCATCATTTGCTTTAGTTGTAAACTGTTATACTACTTCTCAGAACTTAACATATTTACTAATGAAAAAGAGGAAATCATTTTACTGCATGAAATAAATAAATACACTGAATGACTCAATATGTCCATTTTAATAGATGCCATCATGACTATACCAGTAAAACTTGTAAAAAGAAGAGGCATTCATTTCCCTGGGCTTGGAGACATCATCTGGTGGACCATTGCGCTGTGGGTGGGAGGATGGACACTGGCGCTGGTGCTCTGGCCCAAACATGTAAAAGATTGTCAGCAACATGTAAAACAACAGCAATCTCAGCTGGTTATGTGACAATGGAAATCATTTTGTCCAGAAGTTTTAGTATTCTCAACAGTGGTGGCCTAGCGGTTAGAACTTTGGGTAAACAGTGGGAGGATTGGGGGTTCAAACACAGGCTTTGCTGAGCAACCACTGTTAGTTAATTGAGCAAGACCCTTAATTATATCTGTTTCAGGGGTACCATATGACAGCTTCCAAAGCTGGAATATACAAAAAGTAACTGTACTGTATAAATGTAGGAAAGGTGTGCTGGAGGAAGTGAATGAACTTTTTCTGTTAATTTTTTTGATATGTATAATTATAATTTAAAGTAAAAGGAACATTTTTTATTACCAATACATACACTTACATGTAAATACTTGTATCTTGTTCTAATTCTTAAAAACAGCCCTGGAACCAATCATGCCTATTTAGATATAGGCTTTTGTACATGTTATCGATGTTCTACCAAATATAGCAGCTTTGATCTAAACTTCCATAAGCATAGTAGGCAGCAGGAGAACCTCCATCAGTACCACTTCTGTCAGATGAAATAGCAGGACCATTCCACTCTGTGCCGTGAATAGGAATTGCACATTTATCATCCACATCATGAACTTTGTGAGCAAGCAAGTGGCTCAATGTTAAGATAGAAGCTTGTGCGTGTGTATGTGTGCACAAGGGTGGGGGCTATGAGGCACAGAGGCAAAAAGGGAGATACTATGCCACCATTCAAGCCAGGGTTTTTTTTTTCTGGAGTGCCCGCCGGTTGCATTTGTCACGTCCTCCTTTCATGTCACCACTCGCCACCTGCTCCTGAAATTCCTGAACATTTTCTGAAACCTTCCAGCGTCCTTCTTCATTTGCTTTGCCATGCTCCCTCTCACTGGCCCCAGCCACTCGGCTTCGCCAGCTGAAAGAAAACCAAAGAAAGATTGCTCCTCAAGCCTTATTTAAGGTTCTGTTGTTCGACCCCCCCCCCCCAATTCATGTTCTACTGTGCTGCATTTGAAATTAGTCTCTCTCTCTCACACACACAACTAAGGAGATTGATGCATAATTCATATAATCAGTACACTGTAGTGCAGTAAGAAAACCAATGCCCTAATTGCTGTGAAGTTATACAATTAATGTATGTTGAGGATCAGCTACACCCACTGCTACAACAGCAGATGTGTAAAATAAATTGCCCCTAATTTCACAAGGTACTTAAGTCACATGCACATTTGGTATGCATTTAATAATTATTTAATCTGATTTTAATGTCACGTTTTAAAATTTACATCCATGATAGAAAATGTTACTCATTCAAAACTATTAATTTAAAGTCATGAATTGTTTTTTATCTCAAATTCATGACCCTGTTGTGACTACTATTCACTTCAACTTGTACATGGTCAGTGTTTTATATATACCATAAACATTTAAAGTAATTTATAATAAATCAGATTTTCTCCTAGTCAATAGAATAGCGGAATATGTTTACCAGTAGCCAATCCAATCCTATGCATGGCAAAAATTTTAAGAAAAGGCGATAAACAAATGACTGGCGGTGTTTGATATAAACTTGTGAACTGATTCAACGTGTTTAAAATAATTTAAACTGTGCATCATGGATATAACCAAAAGTGTAAAACATTATGTTAAAATGCTTATGAAGAAAAATGCTGAACTGAGAACTGGATGTTAGCTTGAGACAAACCAGAAAGCACATTTGCTTACTATTGAACCTAAGAAATAAGTTTTAAGAGGTTGAAATTCATGTTGGGAATAAATGCTGGTTATGTGCAACAGACACAGTGTTCTACTAGATATGTAAACACAACACCTTTGCAAAATCTCAATATTCCACAAACAAACCCACAGACAGGTCACACAGGCACAGAGTCTTGTTTGGAGGTCTTCGGGGAAGAGTAGGGTGTTATCTGTCAGTACTCTAAAGTTGCCGCCATCGGGCCCCATGTTCACCTGCTGCTGCACAGAGCGGAGACCAGCTGCCACCTTCAACACCATCCTCTCATTCTCCCCCGGCCCGGCTGAATTCAGAACCACACCTCAGTCTCAAAGCGCAAATGGTGCAGAACAAAAACGACAGCACACTGCCCGGGCCCCTACCTTCTCTGACCGACCTCATGGCATTGTTGCCGTCTAAAGCTATCCATCAACAGATTTTTGCTGACCACCCATGAAAAGGCATGGGGAAAACCAGCTGAAGAATTTCTTAGGACCTAGGATTGGTTAACCAAAAACTAAGAAAACGTAACCAGGATTGCACCCAAAAGCAGGTGTAAGTGTTCGCATGGTAAGCATCATGCTCACTTTCCTTTTTTTATTGGGGAGACAAAAGATTCAGGAGTGGAATCACTTACAGTGGAATGATCTACATCTTTGAAGGTTCTACGGCAGCAACATTTGATTGAACGAAAAACAATAATGCAAATAAAATATTTTATTTATAGATTATTTTATTATAGACGCTCAGTAAGTTGTTATATACAATTAGGCCAAACTCACTTTTGCAACTAATCGATATTACTTGTTTTGCATGTTTTCCATGGTGCATTATTTGATTTATTCCTGATTTTGGGATGAATGTTTGTGTTCCATTGCAGCTGCCATTTATATTTTGTGAATTTATGTTTTATTTTTATTAGAAGTCCATTCACAGTAGTTTAAACTACAAATTAGTTTTTGCTTTAACTATTTATTAGTTTCTTCTAAATCAAATTACCATTCTAATAAATATAAATCGAATCCAGCAATAATTCAGTTCCTTTCGAAACCACTTGAACAGAATTAGTACATTCAAATGTGTCATAAAGTCTTCCTTAACAAAAGGTAAGGTGTAGAATTAATAGCCACCAGCAGAGGGAGACAAAACTGCATATTTGACCAAAACATTTAACGACAACAGTTAATCATGTTTTGCTATTATCAAACCAATATCAAATCAATATTAGATCGTGGTATTATTTATATTGCATTATTTATCTTACATTAAGAAGATTTACACACACTAGTAGCATACAAACTATTATTTTCTGTATATATATATTATGCTTTTACTAAATGTGTAACAGATTACTTTGTGTAAGTCATGGCTTATGTTGTTTATAAAAAAAACCTTAAAAGGACCCAGACTTGCCTTGTTGGAGGATCAAACCTAAAACCTTCCTGCTGTAAGTAATACAACCAAGCAGATCTCTATCCTCATTCCCCACAAACTTATAACAATGCATGACGTCCGAGGCCCCATAAATTAAAAACTTGTTTTTCTTAAATTAAGAAACGCAATACAGTTTCTCTATGTATCATTTTCCAATCAACACTGCTTGGCTCATCTTTGCCACAAGGTGGTGCTGTAGATAGATGTTAAGTCATTGCACAAACCTCACAGTGAAGTTTATCCTCTCTTCAAAAAGACATTCCTGCTGATGCTGACACATAGTCATGGAAGTCCACAGACACATTTAACAAAGAACACACCTTCAGATAAAAACAATTTAAATGACATCAAATTAGGAAAAAATGTGTGAAAAATATTAAAGTAAATATTGTTATAGAAAATGCTTTATTAATATCTAGTTAGGGACAGTGTAGCCTAGTGGGTAGAGCGTTGGGCTGTGAACCCAATGGTTGGGTGATCAAATCTAGGCTCTGCTACACTCCGCTACACTGTTGGGTCCTTGAGCAAGACCCTTAACCCTGTCTGCTTCAGGGGTGCTGTACATTGGCTGACCCGGCACTCTGACCCCAACTTCCAGACAAGTTGGGATATGCGAAGAGAAACATTTCATTGTACTGTACATCTGTATATGT
>JAOTRQ010000003.1:1539022-1549375 GCA_028565875.1 Hoplisoma paleatum | reverse complement strand
GTGATGATGATGATGATGATTTTTACCCTCCAGTCGAAATCGACCCTGGGTCACTCTCTCTATATATATATAAGTATAAACAATACAAACAAGTACAACAAATAGTCACAGAAAAAGAGAACAGATTAAACCCGTTTTGTTTCACTCTTTTGATTGTTTAGATTTGCTTTGTGACAGACATGAAACGTAATGTAGTCCAAGTTGGCTCCTATTCTGTTTAACTAATGATCCAAGCAATGCAAGATCTGGTAATCATTAAGATCTAAGCCCAAGTGATTTTTGTTGACATGCGTATATTTATTCTGCGTTAATAGTCAACGATTATTTATAGCATAAATCATCATCAATTATTTTAACTGAATTTGGTGAAATTTACAGCTCAGATTTTCAAAGGTTGTTCTGCACCCCATCAACTTTTGTTGGATGATTTACACCATGAACATGATGCTCTAAGGCACAGGACTTAAATGACTAACACTATTTTAACTAGACTGCCCTCTTGTGGAAACTCTGACTCTTACTTTGGTTCCAGATCCCGTTCTCTATAAAAAAAGTTCATATTAATATAACCGAAAAGCACGTTTATCAAGTTTAAATACATTTATCATGTAGGCTAGTAGTTTTCATTATGCCCACTGACTAAACCCACATGCTCACTTAGCACACTGCCTTTGCTTGCTTTTAAGGTACTGATTAGACCTTTGGTTTGCTTGCATGTCTCCTGGCTGATGCCTCATCAGACCTCTGTATGCAGGCACTCAGCATTCACTTTGAAGCTGAAAACTGTTTTGACTATGATGTCTCTTGTTCTCAGTTTTTCTGTGATCCACTTTGTTGGTGCTACTTTGATTAAAACCACGTGAAATCCCCTCTCACACTCTTTAAAGTGCCCAGGCTAATGGCAATGAGGATTACTGCCAAATTTAGGGCACTTCACGGCTTCTCTAATTTCTAACATTTAGTTGTCTTTTTGTGCACTGTTTTAGTTCAAGGCTTTAAAAACTTTTTTTAAGTTTTTGAAAAAGTTAATTATGGTTACAGTGTTCTAAATTCATTTATTCACCAAATCAACTGTGTTTCTTCACAGATATACAGTATAAGATTACCAGATGATAGCTTTGCATTGAATTTAAATTTGGGTTAAGCATTTTTATTCTGCATTATTAAGTTGTGCCAGTTATATGAATTTGTTTTTAAAATTATAAATATTTTATATGAATATATATGTAAGTACTTATTGTTAAAGATAATCATCTATTAAGCAATACTATGCAATAATCTAAATATGTAGATTTCTAGCCATGTACTTTGTCTTTATGAGCAAACATCTGGAGTGTCACAGACACCTCTCTGGCTCTACAAAGCAAGTTTTAATACACACATGGGCTGGGTTGCCAGAGGCATCAGCATCAAACTTTATTTCTACAACAACATGAAAAAACAAAACTCTGTGAATAGTAGACGTAATAAGACTAAAAATCTGTTTGGACAATGCTTAACTAGGCAATGATACAAATTGTTTTATAGTTTTGATCAGCTGTAATTAAACTTAAATGTACATTATGTAGCAACAAATTTAATTGCTTTAGTAAACTCTATCAGCAGATGGTGATTACATTGAAAATGACAAATTAGTCAATATTAGTGTACAAAATAGTTTCTACAATCAAAATAAATGATAACATTCAATTAAACATTAATTGCATTTGAGTTCCTCAATCCAAATGATTATTCCAGTAAGATAAAATGCTGAATTTCATTTTGACATGTTAACAATTTTAAACATTATATTCATTATGAATTAATCAAAATGTGTTTTTGCACACTGTGCCATGTTTTCTGGTAAACTTGTCTTATTATCGGCTGTGAAAAGCTTTTACCATTTGGGTTATGGATTTCTTTAGTTAATAAAGAGGTACGTTAAGCCATGTTATTTATTAAGTCTTTTAATGGTTTGCGTCACAATTGCTTTTTGTAGTAGTCTACTTTGTTCTCAGTTTATAATAAACGTTTTAAATGTGACAAATATAACTGATGTCAGCCTATCTTTAAGTGTAATAATGAACACAATATAATATTTCCATTGGTGCGTTGTCAGATTTGAAGGAGACAAAAGCCTGCTGTATATTTTAATGTAATGCCAGAGTAACATTGTTTAATGCATGATTTGCATGTGGACCAAATCAATGGTCTGTCAAACCACATGTGTGTAAAACAACAGCGATATGTGTTTAGCTTTCTTGTGTCAATAGGTCTGTTCACTCATCAAACAAAAACAGCTGCATATTAAAAGTTGAACATCATAACTGCTAAACCACCTTTTACTGTATGCTGATGCTTTGTTAGTTCTTTTTTTCCATGCTAATCAGTGGCAACCAGCCTTGAGGTTATCATGTACGACTGAGCGCTAAACAAGCGTTGTCATTCAAGGGTGGAGCAGGTGCTTAGTGGTAGTTACTTGTGGCCAAGACCAGGTGTGGGAATTTGAATTCATGCTTGGGGCTGATTTGCTTCAGTTGAGCTCAGCCCATCCCCCAGTTATATTCATGTCTTTACTATCCTTAAAGAGTTAAATGCTGTACAGAAACAAATAACTTTTATTTACGTTAGGGTCTTGCAATTGTGTAGTTTGACCATTTAGTGTTAAAATCAGCCAAAAATCAATGTGTGGTGGAATTGCAATTAATTACACTGTATTTAATTGGTTATTTGGTTAAATGAAGTATTTGGTTTTATAAGGGTTTATAAAAACATATTTTACAACCAAAGCATTATTTATTATTGACTTCAGATATTACTAACTGCAGGGAAATTTAGCTTTCCTGGAAGTGTTTGACTTAAATTTGAATGCTTAGCTTCTAAAAATATACATGGACTTCACTGCTCTGTGGTAGGCAAGATTTCACCCTTTTTTACCAAAAGAAGTCTTTTTAGTTAATAACTTTTATTATTGGATTCTTCCAATTGAGAGTTGGTCAGAATCTAGCAATATAACAACAAGCAAACCAACACACCAGTCTTAATTTCCCTGAGGGAACCACCCAAAGGGATCAATAAAGTTCTATCTATCTATCTATAGCAGAATATTTAGAAATTACAGCTTAGTATCATTTAAAAAAGTAAATGCACATTGTTTGTGCTTTTAAAAAGTGGTCGCACTTAAAGGAAATCCATGAAAGGAACAGTGCTGGTCGTTTTTTGTTTATATTGTACGTCCATGTTAAGTTTGACTGTTATGTAAAACAACTTGACTTGCCATGTCTTAGTAAACCAAGAGAAAGCCTACATTGCATCAGATTTTAAATCTTATGAGATTTTGATTGTTGAATTTTTTGATGTATAATCTTTAAATACTTTTGTAAAAAAGTAAAGTTTGAACCCCATTTTTTTTTACATTTGGGGTACAGTTTTCCCAACCTCCAATCTAATTATGTGACAAATAAATTATCTTATAATGTTGCCTGTAGTCCAGTTGACTCGGTAGTCTAATAACTAAAATAATATGGTCTACCACGAATGCAAGCACACTAAAATTAATTATATATAAATTTGAATTTTTGAAATATTTTAATAAAATATTAAAATATTCATGAATGCAAAATACAGTAAAGTATTCAAAATATCAAAGACAAATGTTTTCTATTTTATTAGAATTTGCCCAACGCATGTTTCTTAAAAGAATTTCCTAAAATATATTTGTAGCAATTTTTCTGTTCTTACAATGATCCTTTATAGGACTTCCAGAACAAATGAGCCATATTTGTGCATGAGGAAGACTTTGTTACTGAGTTTGTTGTGTCTTCCTGAATTGCCAAAAATTCATAAATTCTCAAGGTCTCCGTATCCCCAAATTCAAATCTACCAAAGCTGTTGCACAAATCAACCACAAGTCAATTAGTAGTCAATATGCTGCTTGTTAGTAAAGTAATTTTTCTGAGCTGTTTGGTCTAATGAGATTCTCTCTGAAGCCTTTGTGCTGGAAAACTTGAAAGGCCTGTTATGAAGTAGGGACAGTTTCGGGGGGCAAACTTGTTTATGGAGAAAAGGCACTTGAGAGCAGATGAATGTTTATTTGGCCGACAGACGATGAAGCTGACGCAGGTAGGTGGAACAGGGTAACTATTTCAAGGGAAGCCTTTACAACCCTCATACATTCTGTTTATTGGAACAGAAAGCTGTCATTCTTTCAGGCAATGACAGACCTTCATTTAGCTCCAGCTCATGGCTAGGAATACTTAGTATAAAGTAACCACACCTGTCTCCTTTCTTGTTGTTGTGCTTAAAAAGATTACTTGAATGAAACTTATTGAATGTGGATTTTCCCTGTTTATTCTAAAATCTGCATTGAATGAACACACACTGCTAGACATATCCTATGCGCATAGTAATCTGATGGCTTAGTTTTGTCCCCTATTTCTGTCTGGTCTTTTGTTTTTCATTTGCATGTTTATAAAAATGAATAAACATCCTGATAATGTCTTCTACCTTTCAACATCTGAAGGTTTTATTCCCCGTAATCACTCAAGTCCTCTGTCAAAAAACTGTTGACCCTAGATCTATTTCTGTTGTCCATTTGGTGTCATGAGCTAACATTAACATGATGAGGAGACTTCTGAGCTTTGCAGGGATTTCTATATGCTGATCTATGTAAATAGAGACAAGCCATACACCCCATTGCAGAAATTCCTTCAATCAGAGCGACTATCAGAGCTTGTAAATGTCAAGGCAGATGTAGCATCTCCTTTATGCTTGTTGCAGCATCTCCCACATGCCCTCATGCCTGTTGACACAAAAGCAAATGCTTTTGGAGTTAACTGGTACCACTTTGTCATAGAATAAACCACAACAAAAAACAATCGGAAAGCATTACAGACGTATATGATGCATTATACGAAAACAGAACCCATTTTGTTTTTTAAACGTTTTGTTTTCATGGCCACACATACATGCCTTCAAGAGTATCCACTTTTATCTACTAAAGGGGGAGATATTTCTAGGACTGCCCGTTTTGCCTGTAAAAATGCCTTTGATGACGAAAACATAGGCTATGTAATATATCAAATGTACATGTTGTAATGCATGATTAATGCATTCTTTAAAAACATGCAAATTGATGTGTTTTGTGGAAAGTGTTACGTTTTCAAAAGCACACACACCTGTTTTTTTTCTGCACTTTATTAACTTCCACTTAAGTCAGAGTAATTGTCATGTGCACAGCACATACATCACAATGTTTATTGGGACCTGTATAAAACTACAGACAATATTTGGGTAAATGTCAACAAGGTTCAAAACACAACGCCACATGAGTTAACAGACAATCCAGCAGCTCCATGAAAAAATGGCCAAAAGGAAATGTATTGAAATATTGTATTTACACTGTTCACATTCAATTTTTTTCATTTGACTCTTTAACTTGTAAACTGGTTGTGCTGTTGGCGTGCCAGATGAGATGGCAGTGCTGTATTTCTGTTTTTGTTAATCTTATTACCATCAGAGCGCAAGCCCGTGGTTGTTGATTCTACATGTTTTGTTTAAGCAAATCCAGTCCAGTTGATTTGTGTCTGTTCCAGATTGTGATGAGGGTCAGCAAAGCTATTTGCCTTCACAGAGCAACCAGCCAATATCCTCAATGATGCAAAACAGGTCATTTTGGGGGAAAAAAGCTTAACACAGGTCTAAATGGTGGAACTAATGAGAGACTTCTATTTAAGTTTGAATAAAAAGTAACAAGAAAACATTAGACAATGGACAAATTATATATTTTAGCAAATACTGCAAGGACTTTTTATTCTATGTATAATTTTCAGTATTGCATTACATTACAGTGATTTCTGAAGAGTCTTATCCAACCCTAAACTCAAGTAATCATCTTGGAAAGGTGAGTTTAGTTACCAGTCACAGCCATTCATGTCCAGCCATTCATCCATCTATCCACGTTTATCATAAAAAAAACATGTGCTCCAATTTAACAAGAACAATCTCAAAAAATGTCATGCTAATCTAAATAAATGTTTACATTGTTGTAACAAACAACAAATATAAGGAATGCTTCATTTCATATTTCATTATCATATTTCTATGTAGGCTTTGTGAGAGTTTCAAATCTTTTTGAAAAATCTTTACTGTCTCTAATTGCTTCCCTAGTGCTCAATAAGCTGAAACACCTAGGCTACTTGGCTTTTTACCAATAACGCAATGCTCTATTTACCAAAATATTTGAAGAATAATATAGAGTTACTGGTTGAGCATATAGTGCAGTCTCACAGCTGTCTTCAAATATCTGCACCATGATTATCATTTCTAAAAGTAAATCACAGGGTAAAGATAGCTCAAACGTGACAAGGCGCTGCCAGTGGCCTTCCAGGACTTCAGGCGAGGGGCGACGCAGCAACAGGAAAAACATTTGTCGTCAGCAAAACTGGGAACTGGATTCCAGCAGTGAACAACGATATGAGGTAGAGAACAACTAAAAGAGACATATGTCACCTTATTAGGTGTGTTTTTTCTTCAAAATTGTAGAAAAAGAAAGAAAAGTATGAATAGACTTAATCTGTGTTTTACAATCCAACTATTAGGAGAAGATCCCAGATTGTCCAATCTTTTCCCAGAAATATTTCTAAACTAAACGTATCTGTATTAAATGATTGAGAATGCTGTGTATTTAATGTTGTTACATTTGTCTTGTACAATTTCATCAAGCAGAATTTAAATCTGGGTTTTAGTTGCAATAACACTGACTTAAATAAATTAAGGAAAAAACTAAGCATCACTACCAATTGCTGACATCTACATACCTTTAACTCTCTTGTTTTTCAATTTCTGATATATTTCAACACTGATCTTTAACTATATTGCCCTGAATATCACAGTGCCTTGAAATGTACCACAGGTCTACATTTGTTGAGAAATTGATGTGAAATTTAACATTTAGTGGTTATTTGCTTAAAGCTGCATTATTGTATCTACAGCCTATAGATTTGACAAAGATTGACAGCCGATAAGTTCAGAGTTCAACTCTACCCCCCAACTATCCCTAATGTGGCAGAGCTAAAAACAGATTTCAGGGGTGTAGGACTTCAACGGCCCACTTTCAGTGGCAGAGAGTAAACTGATACTGCATCAGTTAGACCCCCTGAGCTTGGACATTGGACAATGGTTTTAATGTACAATACCATTGGGGTTAGTACAATTTCACAACTTAGGAAACCTGAACTGATCCTGTGCTCAGGCAAATCCAGCAACATTGATATATAACATGGAAAATTGTGATCATGATTTGGTGCCTTCTTAACTCCAATAGTGATTGGTCTGGCTAGTCAGATAAAGTATTTGCTTTAGTTTATCTGGCTACAAATCAAAGTTTTTACAACTATATTAAGTCGACTGAGGTCATTTATGCCACCAAAAGCAGCATGGCTCTTTGTTTGTATATTATTTTACTCGGCATACGTCTAAACAACTACAAAAATGCAGAATCAAGTGATACAATCAATGTTATTAGTGGTCATAGCCAGAAATGCAAGTGAACAGCTCATAAACTTGTATGTACAATTGCAAAAGTGGAACTTTAGCTTGAATTACTGAGGTGATATTCATTCTAAACCTGGCTATCATGTAGTTATGTGTGTTTTATATAGAGTTTTTAAGTAAAAGATAGAAGATGC
Source organism: Hoplisoma paleatum (assembly GCA_028565875.1). NCBI lineage: Eukaryota > Metazoa > Chordata > Actinopteri > Siluriformes > Callichthyidae > Hoplisoma > Hoplisoma paleatum. Next base: position 1,541,708 of record JAOTRQ010000003.1, on the reverse strand, counting down.
TACATAACAGTAATTATAATGCAACAATAAGCATAAGCCTAAGTCTTGAAAAGGAGTCGTATTGCTAGTTAGAAACGTTCAGTAAGCACCTGAGGGCGGCTTAAAGTCTGCCTGCTTAAGTCAAATTTGCAAGGTCCATCCAGATATGTAAATGAGCACCAAATTACTAATTTTGTTTGTAAGATTCACGCACCATAAAACGACGACCAACCTAGTATATCAGTAGTAGTCTAATATTGGATGTCACTTATCATTTTAAACAGTTTCTTCAAAAAGGGTATTTAACTCCTTCAAAACTGAAGAACTAGACAGTGCAAAAACCACAATGAACGTTGTAGGAATTTCACGTATTAAACTCTCTGTAGCAGCAGAAATGATAAATAAACAAATAAATTAAACGTGTTTCCACACATAGAAAGATGCTGACAATAAAAACCCATTATAAATAGTCTCATATACATGATAAAAACAATGCGATACACTTGACCTCGTGTGTAAGCTCTGTAGAAAGTGCATCGTGGACTTCCCCTGGCTTCGACTGAGTTCTGCCTTTCTCTTGTCTGTTTAGATTCGTGGCAAGAAATGTGTCACTGTCATGGCTGGTGAAACACGATTTCCTTTTTTTGTTTTTCCTGTCCTGCTCAGTCCGATGTACATTCCCGGATATGCTCTGGACTCGTACGCATTGTAGTTGTTTGCTAGGAGGGTCTCCTTAAATTTGCACTCATGTGAGTACTGCGCCTGAGACAAAAAAGACACATGGAAGACATTTGAATAATGGGACTGTTGGGAAAACTCAATATAAATGTTAGCATTATATTAGTTACTGCAACATTTTAAATGCTAGACATCATACATCGATTTGGCATCATTTGGCATTTACCAGATATATTCGAAAATACATGATCCAGTAGACTGGAAATGTAATTAATCTCTTTACATTTATTTACACATTAACAAGCAGCAAATGAACATTATGAAATAAATCAATGTATTTGGAAAGTTATGCACATGGTAAGCAATGCCATCCTAGTTGTGCTAGATTAGTATCAACCTAACCTGGTCTGCTCTAGAGTTTAGAGCAGTTTAGACATCATTAACCAAAATTAATCATACAAACGAAAATGTTATTTGCATGCGTTTTAGACTTCACCTAGCTGCTCAAGTCACATTTACTTGTAGAATATATAAATAAGACATATTAAATTTTTTCACAATTTCATGTATTCTAACTTCCAGCAGTTCATAACAAAATAACTGAAAAAGCCACATAGACTTATATCATGTTCCTCCTTCAGAGGTTTGGTGGGACGTCTTTTAACAATGCAATGTGCCGCCGTTTGGATAATCCAACATTTAAGTAGCTGTAGAGTCATTCATTGCAGAGTCGACACATTTCTTTATAATGAATGATTTTTGCACTATGATCGTGTGCACAAAGTTTAAGTATTCCTAGAATTTATTTACAGGAGTTGAAGTTTTCTGTTACGTTTAAAATACTCGATATACTTTACACTCCATGTCTTTCTTGTTATCACTCATCACATTTATATCATAACATTCAGGTCTGGGTTTTGTGTTTTATTCCTTTTGCTATTGGGGGGTGGCTGGTTTGGGCGTGTTTGTTGTACATCCAGAGTGGGTGGGCGATTCTTTGGTCAGTTTATCTTTACTCTGGAGCGGAACGTTGCGCGCTGGACGGCAATGCTAAGAATGGAATGTGCAAGCCAGAATGATGAAGTGCTCTTCTACTCTCAGGTTTATCCAGGCCAATACCAAACACGACTAGGAGCAGATGGAGGCTATGGGATATTATAACTCTGGAACAAGGTGCCGTGTCATCGAGCACCGATAAGCAAATCTACAGGCGGAAACCGGTCGTAAATTATTATACACTTACAGATCCGTAAAGCCTTCCCTTGCTGTTCATGGCCACAAATAGCTTGCTCTGGACGCCAAACAGTGTCACGACTCCGCGTTCGACCGGAGATATCTCAAGAAGACCTGCAACGAACAACAAAAGATACACATGACCTTCGTTGATTCATATCTGTAACCATATCGGGCAATGTCCCAAATGATTGTATTTGTAAAGTAATGGAACTGTTTATATTTTTGGCATGTACGGCATCCTTTTTAAAGGAAATGGCAGCTTCCGTCTATTAAGCATCACTCAAACAAAAAAAGTTGCACTGCGTATCTTATGAACATCACAGGACACGCAATGTGCAGCCCCACGTATGCGATATATCCTCATCCACTTTTATTTGAGGTCTTAAAATAGTCCACGAGGACACAAACAAATTTCAGATTAGATGCTGGAGCACTTATAGCACTTTTTCCACAACACTTCGCTTTTGATCGCAAAAGTGACGTGTGTTAATTACCGATCAAAATAGGGTTTTTTCTGGCTAGTCTTGGGTTGGCTAATATGTCAACATACAAAGGACGATATGTATTTAGAACTTCTGACTAATTTGTTCGTTGATTTACAGTGTTAGCCATATTCTTGCTACATACGTTGTATTAAGTATTAAGGTGTAAAAAGCACTCAAATGTTCAGAGCTGCAAACGTGGAAAGATTCCAATGAACGTTAATTGTTTTGCACAATATAGATAGATAGATAGATAGATAGATAGATAGATAGATAGATAGATAGATAGATAGATAGATAGATAGATAGAT
>JAOTRQ010000003.1:1510040-1522211 GCA_028565875.1 Hoplisoma paleatum | reverse complement strand
CGGGTTCCCCAGACCCTAAACTTCTCGTCGAGAAGATGGTGTCAATTGCGTTGAGAGACCATTTAATCAAATCCATCCTAATTTCCGTTGAAGAGCAGTGCTGAGAGAGTCTCATGATAGAGCAGACAGACAGCAAGCAGGGCCTGGAAGGAGAGGAGAGAAGTAGAGTGCATCCACCCTCGTCGAGAGCAAGTCAGAAGCATTTGCGCGTGTGCGTGCGCGTGTGTGTGCGCATGTATGCGCGTGTGTGTGTGCACGTGTGTGTGTGTGCACGTGTGCGTGTGCTCTGCACACGCTGTTTAGGTGTTTAATGTATTTGCTCAGTGTGTGACTCTAAACAGGATCAAGCGGTGGTTAAACTAGATAGTTGATGGTTCTATGATTGTTGATGTGTATTAACGATATTTAATGTCTCTCTCTTCCCTGTAATGTTGCACCATCGATTACAGCAAAGATCTTCCACTGGCACAAGGAATCTCATTTAAGTGAACTGGACTTCTGGATCAAAACGACACTACAGCAGTAATCCTTCATCGGTCAGTCAAACATCTCCCTAAACGAATCAAAAAGACCCCACTGTAATCATTCTCTGTTTAGAGAGAACTAGGGTTGCACCGGATGGTACTTTTTTGATATCCTGCCGGAATCGGAAAGCACCGGATGTCTGAAGCACTATCCTGTCTGAACCGGAACCGGAGAGTTTGAGCTCAGATCAATTTTGTAATAACACCTCATTATAGCAACTCTGGAGAATTCTAGATAAGCGACAAACCGCCTACCAAGACAAAACTAACAACTAAACAAGTATCAATAAATCACAGTTCAGTTTCAGTTCTAATTTCAACTTTCAAAGTTTAGTTTTGTAATGTTACTTGTTCTTAAAGTCTCTCTCTCTCTCTCTCTCTCTCTCTCTCTCTCTCTCTCTCTCTCTCTCTCTCCACACACACACACACACACACACACACACGTTCACACAGAGAGACACGAAACTAGATATGGCTCCCTTATACCTGAGCAACCCTTTGATTCTTACCTGCAGGTCTCAAATACCTTTCAGTGCGACAGTGGAGAGCTCTGCACCTTCCAACAGTAAAATAATTGTGGTGGCCTGTAACTGTATAAGCCATCAATGGCTGTCACACTGAATGCTAGGGGTGCACAGGGGACTGGATGAAAAGTGGCTACAGAGCAGTCTGGCAATGAGTACCAGCTAATTTTCAACAGCTCCATTTAGTATTTTGGTTCATGTATGATTATGAAGTCAATTACCGTAAACACAAATAGTTTTCTAAGGCAATATCTGGTACACTTTTACAAATTCTAGCACTTCTTTTATTCTGTTTTTTGTTTTTTTTTGTTTTTTTGGGGGGAGGTGTTTCATTTAATTAAATTATCATACATTTGTCATTACAATAGGGCTAGTCTGGATGTAAATTAATTCTGATTTTTTTTACATGGGTACAGTGCAGTTACAACATGAATGACATCCACTGTGGGCTCCCAGTTGGTTGCTGAGCAAGGACCAAGCATCTGCTTCAAAATCAGCATCTACAATTCAATACTTTTTATAAAAACAAAGAAGAAATAGGACAATCAGATTGTTGTTCAAAATTTCACAAAAGGTTAATGTAGCCTTTGTAATTATTACAAATGTGCATAGAAGCTGAATGTCATTACAAGGTAATCCACCAACTAAACAGTCACAAATGTGATTTTAAGTTTAATTTCGGAATTATAAATATTTGTGTCAGTGTTTGGTGGAGCTCTGAGTGATGGGTGCTGGAGGAGGGACAACCTGTCGCTGCTCTTTCGACAGTGATGGAGCAGCTGTCACTGACTCATTTGAAACTCAATGTCACCTAATTTCCCTTTAATATAAGGGCACTGACACAGGGGATGGAGATCCCAGCAGGGGCCGCTGCATTTGAAAGGTGCATGTTGATAGTGTAAAAGATGGATGGCTGAGGAGTGTTTGCTACAATCTGTATTGTTCCCCAGGCTCCTTTTGAGAACATCACAGTGACATTTATATGGACCCTCTCTGGCCTTTTTCTTGAAGACCGCTATTGTGCTGTCCATGCTCTCTGGACATGCTCACACAGAGACCATATTGCCTTAAATCAAAATATTGAATGCAAATCTTAGATAATTGATAATTGAAGTAACTCGTATTAGATTGTAATGCTTCGTACAACAAAACAGTACACATTAAAAAGTATTACTTTATTATATAACTAAATATAGCAGGTTCATGGTTAACAGATGTGCATTCGACACAAACACTGACAGAATAGCAACGGCCATGCTAAAAGCTTTGTGAAGATACTTCTCAACTAAACTTGCCATAATAAAGCTGGGAGTTTTAAAGATTAGCGTGTAGATACTAAGAAATCCTAGGATGACAATTCTAGGTAGACTGGTGAGCTATAAATCACAGAAATCAAAGTTACAAAATCACTTATTTCAAAATATTAATTGTGAGTTGGGAGCATTAAACATGACAGCCAAATGAGACAAAAAGATTCATTTTATCTTTGATGTTTTACATGGGTCAAACACAAAACATGTCATATATTTAGGGGGTGAACAAAATCCCTGGTACACCACATGAAAGGTTTTGACTTTGAAGTGACAAACCCAGCTGCACAGCTTTTTTTTGTTGATTGCCAATTAGAAATATGTCTACGTTATAAAAGAGCTTAAACAATTAACACTTTGATATTTACAATTTCAAAGCAACAAAACACATATCAAGGTTTCAAAGTTACAAAAAAAGCAAATCACAGGTGCATCACAAAGTATAAAATGCTTCAGTAGGTCCAGTCTCAAAAGTCAAACATGAACAGATTAGTATCAACAAGGAGAAACGGTGGTCTGGAAGTTCAAACTTGGTAATGGAATTTTGGCAAGTTAAATACCTTTAATTTTTACTTTATTGACCATTTATGTCCTGAAAAAGGTATGACCACCATATACCTACAAAAAGCGGTAAACCATTATAGTAGCAAATAAGCTCAATTGAGGTGATTAGAGAAATACATGCTAGTACATTTTACCACCTGTCTGCAACATGCTTTTATATCAACACCGTTATTTAAGAACACAAATACTCTTTCTCATTATACACATCTGTACTTGATAATATTTGTAGCTTTTTAGTCAAAAGTACCTACAAAAAAATTCCCACCACTTTGGTCCGCCACACAAATATAAGACTAGTCTTCTAGAACATCCTACTAAGTGTGTGTGGAGGCAATGTGGAATAAGCACTGAATTGTTAACAGCCTTTTAACCATTTAGAACCTTTGATCAATCTTGGAGATTGGTCTCCCAACTGTGTGAACATAAGCAACCCACAACAGCTATGTGATGATAGGTCAGAGCGACCAGTAACCGGATCAAAACTAACATTTCTCTTGGTTTACAAGCCTTGTTTTTAGAAATTTTAATATAGTGGTCATCAATATTCATCAGCATTTGTCATTGTTTTATTATACTTCTGACTGAAACCTCTTGTGTGGTCAGTTAGTCCTGCTGGAACGTGGCAGTTGAGGAGCGAGTGTGAGAGAAACTGTGAACTTGTGCAGGGCAGATTGGCCTGCTGACAGAAACCTGTCTTGACAACAATTATCACCCTGGTGCCATTTACTGGTGTCTTTCAGGGGTCTTAAAGCCAACAAGGAACAAGTATGTTAATGTGTTTTGTTTGATCTGTGGCATACAAGCCGTGTACGTTTATCCTAGCTCTGTATCATGTGGTGGGTGGTTTCCTGTCGTATACACATGTTCAATGCACATAAGGCCTAAAACAAATACTAAATAAATTAAACTTAATACTGTGCTCTTGTTCTAGAAAATGCTTTATAAACAGTAACATGTTCAACTAAATATAGTATATAAATATGCCTAGTATAAAATTAAATTTGGTGCACCATTTTGTTCAAGACGTAACTTGATTGAAAGTACTGTTTCCTCACAGAAATAAGGTTCTAGATTTGATCCCCAGACACAGCTGTGTGAGTTCTAAGTGCATTGTCAGAGGTGTTACTTTGTGCCTTGCCCGTATTGGACAGCAGGTATGACTCTAGCCTAACCACCCTAATTGGGGTTAAACAGTGGCTGTTTAGATGCACACTTAAAAACATGTTTTTTTGTTTACATGCAATACGTTTCATAGTCTGATCTTAATTTAATCTTTATTTATTTAAATTTCAATCCAAAATTCAGATCACATATCCTGACCAGAATAAAGTTTATGTGCTCTGTACTCAACAACGAATGAAGTGACCAGCTGGAGCATCAGGCTCTTATGCTAGACCAAAAAGTGTACAGATAGCCAATACAACAAGCATTACGAAAGCCTGGTCATAGTAAGTAGTTAAGCACCAACACTGGTGCTGTTGGTTGTTGCTGTTGGTCGCTTGAGCAAGATCCCTTTTTTAGCTTTATTTTGATTTGGTACCCATTTGTATGTATAATAATAAACATTTTGCATTAATACAGACCAGCGACCAGATTCATCAAGTCCTAAGAGCCCAGCACATGTGTTTCCAGACTATATCAGAATTATTAACAAATTACTTTTTTTGTCTTTTGGCTTTTGCTCAGCCTTCCTTTTTTTAAACCAAAAACACAAGGATGAAAACATTTGCTCTGATGGCAATGATGTAATGTAGCTCATAATAAGCATCACACTGTTTTGATGTCTGCACAAAAAGCCTGTTATCTAAAAAAACATCAAGACAAAGGAACGGAGCATGAGGCATCTGTTTTATTCACACCTACTGGCCCAACTCTATGACACTAAAATGACTCAACATACACTTTAGAAAACCTTTTATACAGAAATAAATTGTGGTTCATACTGTTGTAGCAGTTGTGGACCTTTTAATGAAGCCCAGATGATTAGAAAAACAACACACAACACATGTACCAAGTTCTAGGGTGGGCTATCCTGGTGGTATGTTTCCATGGTAAGGTTTTTCATCTGTACTGGCATTATGAAACTTAATGGCGTTCCTGTAAGATTCAAAAGCATTGGCTAAGCACTCTTCAGACTATTCGTTAGTCATCTGGAGCTTTTATTAAACTGACAAAAGTACACAAACATTTCAATAAATGCTTTCGCTGTTCAACTTGATTGTATTTTGTAAATGTAAACAAATTTGGCAAAAAGGAATAAGTAGGTGTAAAGGTTATTCTGTAAGGTTTCACAATAAAGCAGGTAAAACAGTGATATAAACAAAAGATCAACCACACCAAAAGCTCAGTTTTTGAAAAGCAAGATGTGTCACAGCTTAACATTGTAAATGCCCACTATCAAGATGACTAATTATTTGGGGCTCATTCATATTTTATCTTCAATTTTTTATGTGTGGGTTTGTACAGATTTTATATGGAAGCTCATTTCCTCACACCCTTTGTACCCATTGAAAATATGGAATAAGCTCAAGCACAAAACAGTTACATATATAGTTACAAATATAATAAATCTTCTCATAATAAAACAACTTCTTATTTTAAGATTAACAATGGCATAAACTACACCACCAGCCAACAACCCCGTTATTTCTTGCTTTTTCATAATTACAGAAACAATATAAAATTAGCCAATGTTTGCAAATTAAAAACTTTACAAAAACATGACGAGGTAGTAATTCATCATCTGCTGTTTTATGGGAGGTAATTAATACAACAAAGTTTGTTTTTTTTTTTTTTTTTTTTTTTTTTTTTGGGGGGGGGGGTAGTTTTAAATTGGACAAGAACATAAACTGAAGTAGATGCTGAGACAAAAAAAGAACAAAAGAAAAAGAATTTTACAAAAAGCTTGCAAAATTGTTTTACATTCCGATCACATTATAAGCGATCAATCCTATTAAAATATACATTGTTCACCCTAAACATGCATTTCCATTTGGCTGCAGCCTAAGCTGAAATTCAAGGGCTCTGCATCCATGCTGACCTGAATGTTGTCTTTGAAGAAGGGATTAGGATTAACCTTGAATTCAGATTTTAACAAAGACTTGACCTAGAACTCTTGTTGGAGACATAGCCACTTGTCAAACCCAAAAAGAATAGCTAATGTTACTGCATTAATTCATTGATGGAAAGTATGTTGAGGTCTCTGACTTTATTTTTAAAAAGAAGACCTCCAGTCGACCAAGTTTGTCTCCTCTGTTCGATAACAATAGCTGGTTATTGGGGTTATTGTGTCCCTTACTTCTGAGTATTTTTAATACATCAAGCTTGATCTCTCCCTAAATCAGCTGTCACAATGACAAAGTTGTAAGTTACCTACTTACCTTTCATTTTAATATTTAATACAATTTTAAATAGGTAAACAATCAATGAACTTTAGTTCAAAACTTTACTCCAACATGATGTAATTAATTACACACTGATAATGCTGTTGATGAAACTCTAGAACTCTCCTGGTCATGTGGCCTTGCATCCAACCTTTAACCTTCATCCAACAAACATAAATGGTTAAACTCAAACTTGTGTCATAATGTCTAAATCTAAGCTTGTGATTAGGCTCTGGAAGGTGATGGGGGGAAATGGGGCAGTAAAGAAAAGGGGGATGTGGTTAGTGCTTTTTTGGGCCATGAATAATGACACAATTGTTTGTCAGTCAGACTGAGAACAGGTGTTATGGAGCTGCAGACTGTAAAGCTAGAGGCCAGTGGCCTTGCTCTCTAGTTTCAAGGTAGAAGGGGGGCCTGTGGTCCTCTGATACTTTTGACATGCTGGGTGGTAACCCTAGAATACATGTCTGTATACGCATTCTTTAGGACACTCGAACAGAAAAGTTAGTTGTGTAAGACTATTACTCACAAGTATCTTGACATCAGACCGTCCCAAAAATGAAACTACATTGCAGAAATGTGTTATAAATATTGTATGACTTAAGAAAAGCCCATTTTTATTTGTGAAATGTATTATCAGCATGCCCATCTGTGAAAATCGGCATATTTTAAGCTTTTACTGCTAATGTAATCCATGACCAGCAGTCTCCAGATACTGGCATACAGAACATCTTATTATTCACGACTCTTTCAAAGAGAATTTGGGAATTTACTGGCAATTAAATGCACCAATGCAGTCATGCTATAGCATCAAGATCCTCAACTTGTTAGAAGTGTGTGGTATGGGTTGGGGCTATGGAATGGGAGGAGGGTGTTGTTACTTATAGCTTCTTCCACCTTGTGTGACAGGGAGACCCAGAGGAGGCAGGGAATCATTGTCAAAATCAGCAAAGGTGATAGGGTTAAGTGTTGTTGGTCCACCCCAAAAATAGAACCTGAGAAAAGGATCATGTGCAGTTCCTCTCAGCACAGCGATCTCTTTGACTGACTTGTATACATTTTGTCTTACCTATGACTAAATCAAGTTAATAAATAAGTTCTTATTGTCTTAGCAAGTGAGTGATAACCACCTCTGCTCAAGGGCAGCCTGGCATTAATGAGGATCCAGTAACCAAAATTACAGTCCACAAGAAATGTCCTGAATAAAACAGAATGCAGGTTCATATTCCAGTTCATCACCAACCTTCTGTTACTGTCACACTTCTTCCAGAACCAAAGGAAGAACAGATTTCGAACACCTCCCCCACCACTTTAACTTTTCTGCCCAACGCACTTTCACAAACACACACACACATATGCACACAAAAATAAGGAATGCATTTCTCAGACAGAAATTAGTTGCCAGGCAAAGATGCTGCTGGGTGGTGGGCTAGGTAATGAAAAGCAGAGCTCTGTTCAATGAGCCATATGCTACTAATCCCTTTCTCAAACTCCAAGTAAGGAAGTGCGATGCTGTAAGGCTTAGCATGCCCCAATAAAGTCTGGGACATCCTGTTTGAAGACTCTATTTCCATATCACGCTGGCTTTGGGGCCATGTCTTCACCTCCTTGAAGAGGGAAGCTTGCAGGAGATAGGCGGCATTAGTTGTAATAATCCAGAGGTGACTAAGGTTCTAAGCAGCAAGCATTGCTCAGATTATTAGAGAAGCAAATATGTATACATTAGGTAATGTTAGAGGAAACTCAGGGCTCAAAATATGAAGTGTTTGTAATACTTTCTAAATCCGCTGTAAAGAATAAAAAAACACTATAAAATCTAAAAAACGAATGAATTCAAGTATTGAAATCCTACTCTTATAGAATGACAAATATGAATGTTGATGTTAGAAATGAGAAGATGCTAAGGGTAACAGCTCCAGACAATCACGATTTCTACATGCTTGAGGTCGGTTGCCTTGTTATTTTTAAACTTATATAAACTATCCACTAAATTTGCACAAATGTGTCTCACAGGGATCGAGATCAGAAATGAATTGAGAGAAAAAAATGTAAGGTGAAAGTGTCAAGAAAAAGAAATCTCAATATAAAGACGAGGACACGAAAGTCCACATAAAAAGAACCAAAACTTGGACCCTCTTGCTGTGAGCCATGGTTTCTTTTAAATGGCTAAAGAACATTCGGTTGATCGTTAGAATTGCAATTAAGGCCCAGAACACTTAGGGGTTGATCAAAATGCATTGCTTTTTATGCTTACAGTTTATTATCCATCTCTCAGCTTATTGCTGGTACCTTCAGGACAAATCAATGTCTCCAATCAATTTGAGTCTATATCTTTAGACTGTGAGTGGAAACTGGGAAACCCTGTTGAACAAGGAGACTCCACACAGAAAGGACCAGGACCACATCAACTGGGGATCAAACCCTTGTTTTGAAGAGATGGTGCGCCCCACTTAGCCACAGTGCCACTTGGCAAACCCAGCTTCGCTAGCATACAATCGCAGAATTTAATTGGATCCTTAACAGGGTATAATGGGAAAGGCGGAATCAGCAGAACTATTATTTAATTTCATTTTTAGTCATCCATTAAGGTTAAACCAACATAATTTCTGTATAATATGTAAATATGCATGAATATGAAATTAATGAGTTCTGTATTTGCTGTTCAAAAATATAATGTTATATGATATCCTGAAATAAAACATGCTTTAAAAAACATTCAAGCAAACAAAAGCATGTACTGACACCACGCCTCAGGGCAAGTTTCACATTAAAGGACTTTCCTTTTTTTTTTCAAAATGAAAGCCTGATGAATTCCAGATCGCAAATCTTTGAGTAAGCTGTTGAATAAAATATAATATAATGCACAGTATTTATAGAAATGATAGAGGAATAAAGGCAGTTAAATCACTTGTGTTTAAAAAAATGTCAAAATAGCTGTCAAGCAAAGGCCAGTGGCAACAAGCAGCCAGGCAGGTGGGTCCACCCCTTAGAAACGGAAGAGGACTCATGGGACAGGGCTTTCCTTTCGGTCTAACTCCACTCTAGAGGGCCAGGGCCATTAGCCGCCTTAATATTCTGCATTACCTTTCCAGCCATTTGTTGCCCCTTTGTTGTGATACCTACTTAAAATATCAAAGCCTGAAAAAGCCTCAATGAGACATTTGAAAACTGAGAAACGCGGGTTTTATGTGTCAACGCCATGTCCCCTCTCTCTCCGTCCCTTCTCTTTAGCCAGCCCCATGCAGGTAGCCATGGATCAAAAAAGAATCAAATGGGGGGAGGGGTAAAAATGGGTGGGACATCAATGGCTGACATGGCTATGGCAGAACAAAAAAGGGGGAAAAAAACTATACAGGCGAGGCTAGGGAAAGAAAGAGGAATCACAGCCTGTTGAATAGAGGCAGTATACATTTTTGAAACACATAACCTGAATGCGTCCTTTTTGTGTGCACTACACGGAACAACCTGTATGTAAAACGGAACAAGAACACAGAGAAGAGAAATCTAGCTCGGTTTTATGCTTTGACTCTTGACTTGGTCATTTTAGTTGCTGGAAATCAACTTATAAATATGTTGTTTTTTAGCTAGAAAGAGAAAAAGGCTTTGATGACGTGGTTGTTTGAACGGCAATTGAACAATCCTGTGATGTTCCAAGTGGCTAAAACCTGCTTATAAAGTATGCACAGACTCACATTTACCCTACAAATTTGTTTTCACGAGCGGAACCCCGTCAGACACATCAACAACAAAGCGAGAACAACCAGCTTAAGTCTCCTGCCTAAATTTCGTTCCTGTCCTGCTGGGTACACAGAAACAATCATATTACACAACATAGGGTGTATGCACTTGTGTTTGTGTTAAAATCATAACAGTACCAATCGCCTTGTTACGATTTAAAAGTAAAAGCAACAGGATTTGTGCCGGGACGTGGTAAAGTTTTTCATGACCGAGGAACTTGCATTACTGGGTGGCTTACAAACTTTGCGAATATGCTTTTTTATTACCATGATCTAATCTGAACCTGGTCTTATCTCTTAGACTTTCTTACTTGATTCTAATTTTGGCACCTTTGGCACCTCAAATTCCAGATGATAAAAACAACGTTCTCAGGTTTTATTTTAGTGGCACACCTTTAAACAGGTTTTAATTTAAAAAAATGTGAACTGTAAGTCTGAGAATTACAGTAGGGTCATTGACTTTTCGTCAATAGCCTCTTGTTACCTGCTAATCCATGCCTCATTTAAAGTAATGTTGAAAATCTAGGGTATAGTCTTTTGATGTGGTCATTCTGCTACTGTGAGCACTGAACTGAACTGGGAAATGAAAATATGTCAACCAACGGTCACTGAATATATATCACATTTTGGTAAGATTTAGCACAACCATTTTCTTGGTCTTCCAGAACAATCTTAAAAAGAGACTGTTCTAGGCCAAAACATTTGACCAGCAATCTGCTGAGAGTCAGGATGGGCCAGGTGACATTAGCCCCACCTTCGTATTCATTCAGAGGTTCCCAGCCTCAGCAGTTTTCTCACGCTGCTCTGAAAACCAAGCCTAATATTCTAGTCACATACAAAGCATATTTCATCCAAGACGCAGCCTTTAGAATAGAATTTCTGTTGTCATGTTGTAATGTTGACATCCATAGATATAGGTGCCACAAAATATATACAAGCAGAAGTAAAACATTAATTCATGTGTAATTAAATATGATCACACAAAAGAAAAACAGATCATAAAAAATCAGTGTTCTGCCTTGTTATCCTATAACCCAGACATATAACGTAAAGGTTAAATGACGTTTTGATGTGCAGTGATAACGTGGTCTTTACCTCTATCACTACTGTACACAAGCATTAAAAACAGTGTTATTTTTTCAGCTGGGTGTGTCGGCATGACCAGAAACCAGCCGACTGTTTGAAGTTCCGATTTTTTTTCTCTCAGGCTGCGTTGTTTCGTCTCCATGCGGTGGGAGAGAGACAGCGACTGCAAACAGCAGGTGTGGCTTTTGAACGAAGCCACGACATAGCCGATCTCTTTGGTCTCCATCGCCTGATTCTTGTTTTCATCAAAAGAAGAAAGGCCCTCCTTGCTGTTGTCTTTCATCTCCGGGAGCCAGCCTTACCTTCATTCTTTACCTTTTGTTTGTTTGTTGTCCCTGGGCTGTAGCTTTTTGGCTTCCAGCAGGTGTTACTATATAGCCCTTCATTCAGACATAAGCGGTGGTTGAGAACTGCTACACTATTAAGCTCTTAGTGATAAGACTGACAAGAATAATGTCAGACTAAGATGCACCTTGAACGCCTCCATCTTATAAACGCATTATATAGGAAGTGTATCCAAATCTCAAACCTGCATCCTGTCTTATTTCCTATAGCACATCAGTTTCAATGGTTGTCTTTAACAACAAATGTTTTGACACAATGCGGCAGATACTAACTTGTCTCTGCCCTGTAGAAGATCTAAAGGAAGCTCTGTCTGTGTGTGCATGCTCCACCAGAGTAAACACTGTGGCAATAGTTGTCGTGCACTTTACCCAGAGATGAACCTGTGAACAGATATGCAATTCACATGCTACAGAACAAGCTATGCAATTGGCCACTTATTGTTTATGCATTTTTGCGCTTAAAGTTCCCATTATGATAATGTTCACTGTGACTTAAATAAACACAGTGGTCAACCACAGATTGCCTGTTTTTTAGTCATGTAAAGCAAATTCAATTTCAATGACTGGGTGATTCTAAAAAATGAATAAGCCATTTTCCATGAATGGCAAAACAATCCACAGTTGCAATTCCATGGTATCATATTTTGACATCACTGTCCATCACATGTTTATTGTTTACCCAAATTTCATAGCGACATT